>CAKNXH010062980.1:0-49496 GCA_932178445.1 Andricus quercusramuli | reverse complement strand
GCTTTCAAGTCGGTGAATTTGAAAGCATCGCCTGTTTGTTGTTTTAGGCCAAAACTTAGACTTTATCTTTCAGAGCACATGTTTTATGCAGTTTTTCGAAAATTTCACTACTTTTTTAATTGGAGAAGGGTTTCGATTTTGTCCTGAAAGCCTCCAAAAGTACCTATGAAGTGGGACTTTGTACAAGCATCGTCGTTTTTTTGTTTTAGGCTGGAATTCACGGTTTATCTTTTGGAACACGAGTTTTGTTCCTTTTTTCACGATTTTCCTTTTTGGCTCAATCCATAAAAGTTTGGCTTTTTCTCCTAAAGCTCCTCAATAGCACCTCTTGCAATGGATCGGTTTCGAAGCGTCGCCTCTCTTCTGTTTTGGGCCAGATACTGGCCCAAAAGCTGTGAGAAAGCATCGCGTTTTATTTGTTTTGGGCCCAAATCCATCGCTTATCTTTTGAAGCACGAGTTTTGCGCAGTTTTTCGGAAATCTCGCTCTTTTTTTCAATTAAAAAGAGGTTTTGATTTCTTCACCTGAAACTCCTCAATAGTACGTCTGGAGTGGGTCGGCTGGAAAGCATCGCATCTTCTTCGTTTCGAGCCTAAATGCACACTTATCTTTCGACCATGTGTTTTATGCAGTTTCTTATAGATTTTGCTATTTTCCTCAAATGGAAAAATGTGCTGATTTTTTCTTCTAAAACCATTCAATAGTACGTCTCGAGTGGGTCACTTTACGAGCGGCGCCTCTCTCTTAGATTAAGCCAGAATCCAAAGTCTATCTTTTGGAGCACGAGTTTTATGCAGCCTTTCGCATATTTAACTGTTTTCTCAATTTGAAAATGGTTTTGGTTTTTTTTTTTGCTCAAACTCCCCAATAGTCACTTTTGAGTGGGTCAGTTTGGAAGCGTCGATTGGGTGTTTAGTTTCTTTGATTTGGCTCGCTCCGATTAGATGATGTCAACCCAAGCAAATGTAACCAACAACACTAACCCAAACGAACGCAACCAATACGAACAACCCAAAGGCACGCAACTAACACAACCAAATCAAATGAACGCAATCAACAAAGCGAACCGAAACAAACGTAACAACACATTGAATCGAAACGATCGTATGCAACACAATCAATCCACCCCGAACGAACTTATGCAGCACAACCAAATCTCATAAATCAAAGAAACTGAGACACCCAAACCAACCCAAACGAATATTATTACCAACAAATAAATATTACCAACTTTCTGTCATGGACACTTCTTTCTTTTGATGCGATATCTAAGCAGGTAAAAGTGTTGGGGACCCCTAATCAGCAAAACTGAACCTTCGAAACATTCGTTTAAGGGACCCAATCCCTGAAATTTCAAGAATCGAATACTGATTTTTGGACTTTTGGCCAGGTTTTCGGGATTTTGTCCCAATGTTCTGCGCGATGATACAGTTTCTGAGGTGGACGCCTTATTACATTCATTTATCGCAGATACTCCATATTTAGGGGCTATGCCTTTTGATAACTTGTACGTAACATCAGTTTTTTGTTTACATTTAATGTACTAAGTACTGAAGTAAGTACTAGGTTTCGCGTACAAGCAGCTGCTTAGAGTAATCTGTTTAACTTCTGTTTTCTAGTGATTCGCATACATGAAAATATTTGACATTAAAAATGGGTTTTACCACGTACATAGTGCAAATACGCACTATTTTCTTTAATCGCTGACCTACCCCCCACACCCCATCCAAAAGACTTTACATTATTTATGTACAGACCCCAATCTGTTCCCTAAATGAGCACGTGATCGAACTAATCATAAAAATTGCTGTCTCATTTAACTTCATACATTTCCATTGTATGTTTACAGAATTAAGTTTACAATCAAACAGGAGCGATAAGAGTTCTGGAAGTACAAGTGGACGTGAAACAGTTCGTTCTTATTCTCCTCCTCCTCCTCCTCTACAACATATACCAGGACTCCGTATTCCTGTGGGTCAAGAAATAAGGCACCATCTTAAAATCATTGCAGTAAACCAAAATAATGTTATTGTTCCATACACGCACTCAAAGCAATTTACTATACTAAAGCCAATGGAAAGAAAATCCATGGACGATCCGATACTATTCCAGCCTGTTCACGTTTCCGACGAAGAATGGCTAGAATATGTTGCAGCGTATTCTTATGAAACTAAAGTAGGTATACTGTAAAAAGTAGAGTTCTCTTTTTCAAAGCATTTTCTCAGTATATGTGATTTGTCAATAGTAGTAGCTTTATGCTGTTATTTTTAATGTACAGAAATAACCTCGTCATCCACTGATTTTAGTTGTAAGTTACTTTTAAAAATCTTGTGAAACTTTGAAAGTAACTAAAAAAGTTATGATTTTTGTAGTTACTGCTGCTGAAAGAATGTAAGTAATGACTGATTTTTTAGTTGGTTGTGATGTAGGCTGGGGATTTGTGAGAGCCCTGGCTCTCATCTATAAAGCCCATTGTGCCACATCCATGTTTATTCTCAAGGAAGAACACCGAACCTGGACACCTTCTCCGAGTTGGATCTCGGAACATTTGGTTATTTCCAATGTGCCGGAAATATTCCTATCTTGTTCCAGGCGTACCTTATGGCACAGTAAATGACGTGGAACTCTTTGCACAGTAAAGTGAGCCTCATCCGCTCTGACATCCAGCAGCCCTTCTCCCTCCTAGCTAGGCCGTAGAGAATAGATAGCGAGGTTAGGGTGGACGGAGCAATCCTTCAGAGGTCATCAGTTAGATGCCCACATTCAGCAAAGTTTCCTATAATATTATGTGTATGTGAGTGTATGTGAAGATTACTCAATATCGACCAACGACTAGCGAGCGATAGACTCCTTCCTCGACATTGAACCCCTTCGCGAGGAGATCGCTAACTCGTTTCCAAATCTTTTCAAGTCGACTAGTGACCCACAAGCAATTCGGCCCTAATGGGGTCTCTTCCTTGGAAGGTAACTAGCCACCTTTCAGAGAACCTACCTTTATGGTAGGTTCCGAATCACCAAAGAGACCTGAATAGAACAATTCCATAGGTACTGGCACAGGGATCAAAACTCAGGCCTCCTGCTCGAAAGCTTGACGCGATGTCGCCTGAGCCACTGTTGCTCGCTATCAATTCGTTTCTTGTTCACAAAAGTAATTTCGTTTCCACTAGCGTTACCAAAAAAATAATTAGTTACAGTAACTAGCTAACAGAAACCAGTTATTTCTCACCACCGCTCAAATTCCACCAATCGTCTCTATTTAGTACCACTCGAGACTGTATTTTATTAGTCTTATTTTATACCTAAAATGACCCTTGAAATAATGACTTTTTTTTACAGAAGAGGTGGGTACTTCTAAGTGCTATAAATACGGTACAGAATTACCAAACCGCTTTACGTCAGGAGCAAATAGCAGCCGCTGAAATTGAGACTGAGAGGGTATCTGAAATTGCAGCTCAACAGGCGGCTCAGCACGAGGATTCTCAGGACACTCATCATGAGGCATTAAACCGTCATCTGTCTCGACTTAACATCAATACCGAACCAAATACATCAACGGCTAGTTCGAGTTCTACTCCTAGTACTACTTCTGGTTCTACTTCTAGCCCTTCTTCTAGTCCTAGACCACATCCTGGCACACCCAGGCCAAGTAATAGCATGGTACGAGCCTTACAAAGACGTTCTAGAAACACCTCCAATACCCAAGAATAATGTTGAACTATGGCATACATTTGTTGTTGATATGCAATGTTGCTTTTCATGCAGATTTACAAATCGATATATTTTTACTCGATGAAAACCTTTTTTGGACCTGTAATATGACTGTATAATGAATACACAACGTATTTTTTTGAGCTACAACAATTTAGTTCTTCAATGTATCACCCTTTTCAGATGCTTTTCTTAAATAGACTATTAATCAAAAATTAAAAATGATCTCGGAAATCATCTACTGTCCTAATGGGCAATTTTCTAATGGAAAAGAACATTCAAGTAAAACCAATACGAGTTTGATATTTGCAATCTTGTCATTTAATGAAAAGTTCCTAGGGCTGAGTAGTCCTCTATGAAACAGAAATTATAGAATACATGGCACCTTAATCGTAAGGTCCTCAAACGTAGACTGATAACGCAAAAGAAAATAAAGTAAACGAAAGGAGTAGTGAGTAATAAACTCTTTTAGCCACTGTCAATAACCCAGTTCTTTGACGATATAAAGAGATGTGCTCGCTTATAGGTACATAAATGATAAATAAAACGCATACATGCATCCATAGGGCTTGTTTCAATTTTCAGTTTAAGTTATCCGTGAATTCATTGATTGTATTGCAGCTGTAATGAAAAAACGGTGAAATGTAACTTTCAAATAATAGAATCCTGGTCAAAGTAGGAAGGAAATCTTTCTTTTTATGTAGTTACTGTAAAATTCTAAATGTGTTTATCGAGATGGTCGTTACTTGTTTCTCGCGGGACAGAGTGCGGTTCGTTAGAAGTCCTAAATCTTCAATCATATCAAGGAAAGCAATCGAACCATTGCTGAACCTAAAAGGGGGGTATAATTTAAGAATTTCTCGAGAGTCAGTGTCGTCCGCATATACCAGCACATCTGCCAGTAAAAGTGATAACAGGAGGGCGCTACTAAGTTCTCCTAAAAAATAACCTCCGTGACCTTGATGGGTTTGGTTCCCGAAATTGATTTTTATTGCAATATGGGCTTCCTCATAAAAGTCTTTCAAGATTTTGATAATTGTATAGCCAGCAACTAGATTGTACAATTTCTTTCAGACGTGACTGTGTGAGAGATGTACGGAAAAGCTTCCCAGAAGTCGACAAGCAGAACAAACAGTTCATGTCTTCCAATATTGGGCTTGATTTGTACCAGATGATTCAATGTGAAAATATTGTCAAGGTAGCTGCGGTTTTCCCTAAAGCCTGTTTTAAATTCCGGGAGCAGCTTTATTTCCTCGACCCAAACGTGATTATTTATCTGAAGATTTCTGTAATTCACTTAGCTAGTACTACAGATCGGTAATGAACTGGGTCTTGTTTGTTTCTTTCTTTGTAGAAGATTATAAGATTTATATCAGCCCAGTATTCAGGTACTTTCTCAACGTCCAAACTTTTGTTAAAAAGGAAGCACATTTGCTGTATTCAGCATTCTGATCAATTTTCTGAGAACTTATATGAGATTCCATCCGGTCCCGCGACTGTATTAGATTGGAATTTTTTGAAAGCCGCGGTGAATTCAACATTGGTGGTTGGAACATCTAAAATTGGATTAGCGCAAGGGTATGCAACAAAACAGTGACATGACATCAACATCGAAAAACCTCGGAACCTCGATGTATTGCATTCCATGTCGATGCTTCAACTTCGAAGTTTACGATGTGACAATGTTTTTTCGTAGATGGTGGATATCGATGTGTATGGTTTATCCCTTATTCGTCATTAAAAGCTTCAGGTAGCAAAACTTTTATTTTGATTGGTATCTTCCGTTGGCATCGGTTGAATCTTGTGACCAGCAGCACCATTCAACCAATTATAAGTAGCGAATTCATGTGAATTATTATAAAATAGTAAGCTATAGACATTCTGTATTATACCTCTCTTAGCCTCTCACAATCTTTCTTTCTTCTCAAGAGTAAATAGAACAAGCCAAAGATTGTAAAAAGCAGCAACGGAAGACGCAGAAGAGCAAGCCAATGCCAACAGAAAAATTTTCAAAGAAGCAGATAGGTTGAATGCATGTTAACAAATTCAATATATTTTTATATGAATATAAAAACAAATCGTACCATGGTTCCTGTATGGGCTGTACGGTAATGCCCACGACAGTGGCTGCTCAATAGAGAATGCTCAGATACTGCTCACCAGCAACAATAAATAAAATGTGAAACAGGTGATCATTTGGTAGAAAATATGGTTAGGGGATGTGATTTGTTGCTTTCAGTTACAACGTCTTCGGGCTCATCATTGGGGTTCTTTTTCTGAGGCCCATTTTCTGCATCAAGGATCGCGTTATCACTCAAGTCCTGGCATCAGCCCCTTCCATGTGCACAAGAGGGTGGTAGCGACTGATTACTTCTCCAGAAATTCGATAAAAATCACAAAGATGGTGAAGATGAAGCGTACGAATGACTTGCGCAAAGAATTTGGAAATAAACTTAATGTGGCCATTTCTAGACTCCACGATCCATCTTGTGTTTGTAACCAGGCGTGATTTGTTTGCTTGCTCAGTAGTCAGTTGACGTTGTCCTGGCTCAGGAAGTGATGGCATCCCTATAGCCCAAATCAAAAACAACAATATCACCTTCTGTAACCATGCTCTTATTCCTTCAATGTCCCTTTCAAATTCGTTTAGAAGCATTGCAGCATCGTCGTTTCGGGATTCAGATAAGCATGGCGCTTAAATGTCAAGTACGTAGCTGTATCAATGCATCAATGTAGCTGTAAGTTGGCAAATTCAGTGGCATGCCTCTCTATATATTCAGCCCTAGTGATCGCACCAAATCCTATTCTTTCCGGAACGAATCTTTTCATCAGAGATCTCCTAACATTAGCAATAACCAGGCTTGCAGCTTGTCTGCTAGAGCATTGAAACATAACTTTCAGGAACTCATCAGAAAGTGCTTGTCTCAACTTGCTGTGACGTTACAAAATTCTTGCAACTCACAAATTCTAATTAATAAATTTTTATTGGACAATTAAAGATTTTTCGTAAATTCTGAGATTTAATTTTGTAAGGTCAGAAATTATGGCTGCGGTACGGAAACTCCATGACTAGGGCTAGATTTAAGATTTATGATTTTAAGGACTTATTCTGTTCGTTTCTTTTATTTTTCTGTAACGATTCGGACTCGTCGAGACATCGTGGGACATCGTGGGACATCGATGGACTTCTTCCTACTTCAAGACTCAAATGGGACGCCACTTGAGACTTTTAGAACAGCGAGAATCCACCGACACACACTTCAGGCCGTTTGAATTCTCCCGCCTTTTCCATTTACTATCGTCTGCCAGACTCAAAGGAGCTGTGGATCCTCATCTGCAAGGATTCATGTTAGGATGCCGGCCAGTTTTGAAGCAACGTTACAAGTTGCGGAAAATCCGGAACGTCTTATCTACCTAGCGTAGAACCTTTTTGGAAACTTCAGGATGAGAAATTTCTTCATCAATTCCCAACATGACTAGGGAATCTCAATGCGCAATGCCCTCTTCACGTCGGCTGATATCAATTGGTACCGAACCAAATCCTGCTCTGATCAGCCAGGGTAATTTCGGGCTCCAGGAGGTGATCTAATGGGTGAATTGGAGAGTAAGGATGTCGAAGTAACAACACTGGATCAATCCTGGCGATAATAGAGGGAAGGAAGGATGAAAACCGAAAATAACAGGGTACCGAGCTCCACTTATTCATACGGCCCTGGAATGTAAACCCTGCACCCCGTCTCCGTAGCGGCCTTACCACCAATAGGAACGGTGGAAGGAAGGAGGAGAAGGAACGCCGAGACCGAGTCCCGTACCGTTGCCGCTACGCTCGTTCTTCTCTGCCGACCGCAGCCCCGTCCAGTCGAGAGTAATCTTTTTCCTCGTATCAATTATACCAGTAGTTTGCACTTTCTCGCGTTTTTGTTATCGAGTAATTCCCTTGACGAGTCGGCAGAGATTCACTCAACAACTTCCTCGTCATCAAGAAGTCCACATCACTCCAGAATTCAGCGGGTAAGGCCAACTTCAAATAATAGGTAAAGGAAACCACGCTCGACACGTGGCCACAGTGGATCAATTGAGTCACTATGGATCAATTAAATTTTGTTGAATAAGTGGCGTCACACGTGGTCGAGGTGGAGTTTCCTTGACTGGGCCTTCTTATTCACTGTGATATTGAGATATTGTATTTTATTATGTGATATTATGTTGCTATTTTTTTTCTTGAAATGTGTCTCCCGAATGTGAATTTTATGTGTAATTTTTCGGAACTGAGCCCCAGTCGAGTGTTACCATATAAAGTTTGTCCTCGTTGAGCATTTTAAATAACTTTCACATAACCACGTAACGAAACCCCCAGGTTGAGTTGTGCCCCGAAACCCAGTTTTCGTTAATCATGAGTGAGCCCCTTTTTTGTGTTAACTCGGTATAGTGTAATTATTCGGAACTGTGCCCCAGTCGAGTTTTGCTATAGTTTTTCTAATGTTGAGAAATATCACATCGAGTCCCATTCAAGTGCCACTCAGTCTAGAGCTTCCCCTTACCCCACCCCCTTTACTGTGAGCAAAATATATGAACTTTGAACGTCGAGAATTGTGGGTGAATTTCAGATATGTTGTTGATAAATTTCGAATATAATTGTGTACTTTTCCGGGTGTATTATTGATTTAATCGTGATTATGTTATTTAATGAATCTCAAGTATGCTGTAGAGGGAATTTATTGAGTATAGCGCTTGTTGAATTTTGAAGGCATTATGGATGAAATTTTTAATATGTGACTCAGAGAATTTCAAATGTGTGATTGATTGAACTTTGAGCACTTGGTGTACTAAATTTTCAAATTGGTTACTGAGGGAATTTTGTTAGGCTATTTACGGAATTTCGAGTGTACTAATTGCTGAATTTCTAGTGTTTTATTAATCAAAATTTAAATATGTTATTTGTCGAATTTAGAGTATACTATTGATTTATGTCGAGGTCATTAGTTTGTTTAGAGAAAATTAAGCCATGTGAGTAGCATTTGTTTGAGTAAATTTAGAGTTGACAGAATTAGGCGAGCTGGGCCCAATTTCTCCAGAAAATAAAGATGTTAGGATTTTGAGATTTCAAGAAGCAAATTATTAAAATCGCGGTTGAAATATAGAGGTCTAGGTCATGTGTTATTTTGGGTTAATGTTGAGTTTGAGTAAAGATTCGAGTTCGGCTATTACTAATGAAATAAATTAGGCTGCGACTAGTCATGGGTCGTTACTAATTTAGTGAAGTTAGGCTATGGCCAGTTTTGGGGTTATGTTTCAATAACGACTAGACTTCTGAAATCAACGCGATAGATAATTTTCTTCAATCGAATTTTGGTTAATGAATTTTCGTCCTAATCGTACTGAATATTCGTGAATAGTTATTTTTGTTTTGTTTAAGCGAATAAATTGAATCTTTCTGGGAGTTGGCCTAGCTCGATTCTAGGTTAGAATTTACAGCCCTTAAGTTTTGTGTGAAATTGCCTAGCATGGAGTTCCGGGCAGAGAAGCCTAACCACTCAAGGTTAGTTTAGGTCGAGTATTTTAGGTTAGGTGAATATGTCGAGAAAATTATTATTTGAGCCTTTAACGAATTTTAAGATTGTAAACCATCAGATTTTGTCGAGATTCGTCATATTGCCAAAGATCAATTGTTAAATCGGGCTTATGATTTCACTTTTTTTGCTAACCAGCATTAAATAAATTACCTGTTCTTATTAGTGTAAATGTTGAGTTGTCATTTATTGACATTGTTGAACCCTCTTTATTTGCGAACCACGCCCAACTACCGAGTCTGAGCTGACCGTGCGAGAAGCCGGTACACTGCGTTCCTAGGATTGAGTTTAGTTTATCGTTCTTTTTGAGATTTTTGGATTTTTATCTAATGAACTTTGAGATTTGGGTTTTGTGAATTTAAGTGGCCTCGAACAGGCCTGGCGCTCAACGGAAAATTTAGATTTTTATGAAATTTACGGGAAGCAGTGCCGAAGGTATGTAGTAATTTTGATTATTGAACCATAATTAAATTGCAACATTTCATTGCATAACAACATCAGAAAATCTTTTTTCATCACGTACCTAAAGCCATTTTGTCGAGGAACTGGATCACAATACGTGAACAGGTCCCGGAACTGTTCTTCCGTCACAGGAGAAAAGGCTTCGAATTCAGACTAACACAATAACAATAAACGCCGGCAATTTGTATCGACAATTTTATTTATTTTTGCAAATAAAAGTTTAATCAACGCACTCGAGGCCTGACATTGTTCTCCAAGATTTCGAGAAATGAACTATATTCCTGATCGTAAAAGAGAGCTGCAACGACTTTACCCAAAATATTCGGTGCAAGTAATTGTCCTGGTGACAGATGCTCTTGGCGGTGCGAAACTATCACTGGTTCGTAACCTTAAAGCCATACCCGCGTGCCAAAAATATGCCAGGGCACTTGCGAGATGGATGCAGAAAGCTGTCATCCTTGGGTCGCTTCGTGACCTCAAGACACGCGAGGGTTTCGCCGGCCTGTCGTTGTGATTTCGTCGTGCCCTGTGACCATCCATCTCACGGTTGTGAGACGTGGCCATAGGCGGTTGACTGTTTCCAAAAATAAATTTTGTTTAAACAATTAAAAATTAGTTACGTGGCATGGGTGGATATTGACTGCTTTTGTTCAAATGTGGAGATAATTTCTTTGGGCATTCGAATAAAACTAGGGGGCAAGAACAAGAAAATATTATTTAAAAAAATAAAAGCCACTTTTATCAATCAGAAAGCAATGTTGTGAAATATGTAAATAGACTAACATCACCTCTACCAAGATAAGGTATTTGCATGACATGGAGCTGAAAATGGGAAAAACAATGTCAAACCGAAATGTGTTTCTAAATTTTTAAATAGGTTTCGTTATTCTTTACTTTAATCTAAGAAATTAAGAGGTTACTGTTCCAATATTTAGTAAATATAATTAATTACACTTTAGATAACTTCTTTCACAAACTCTCAAAACTCAAAAGTCAAGTTTTTGTGTCCATTTTTCAAAAAATATTTCAAAAAATTCCAAATTTGAATGATATGATATATTCACAAATTTGTTCATATTTATTATTATTTAAAGTATCGTTCATTGAGAAATATTAGTGAAGATTCCTTATATTTTTTCTTCGATGCACGATTGCTATTGCTGAAATAGTTATAGAAAATTAAAACGGTGAAAGAAAGAAAAAAAAATTTTGGATCTGCTTCATCTATGTAGAATTTTTTTGTAAATTGTATCAGAATATATTCAGAACAATAAAAAATAAGGACATAATTTCTCAAATTCAAGCCTCACATATGAGAAAATTTTAGGACTGTGCACTGAAAATGGAATTATTTTTGATTTATTAATGTTCGAAAATATTGAAGATTTCAAATTTTTAAACAATGAATAATTTATAATGTAAAAATATCTGATTGGAAGAATATTAAGAATCAATAATAATTATTCATAAAGTTTTCAAGATTGAACGATTC
Source organism: Andricus quercusramuli (assembly GCA_932178445.1). Taxonomy (NCBI): domain Eukaryota; kingdom Metazoa; phylum Arthropoda; class Insecta; order Hymenoptera; family Cynipidae; genus Andricus; species Andricus quercusramuli. Next base: position 38,264 of record CAKNXH010062980.1, on the reverse strand, counting down.
AAAAATAAGAAGTTTGATAATTGTAATATTTAAAATAAAAACAGATACAAATTGAACTATCTGAAATTAATGAATGTTCCAAATGTTGCCAAATTCACACACATAATTAGTAATGAAGTTTCCGTAACAACGATACATTTTTAACAAAAAATAGAATATAATAAATGGAAAATTTAAAGCTTTTTCGAGTTTCAATCGTGTGCGAACCTGCGAATCTTGCCGACGTTTCTCTACGTTGCATGTGATTGGCCAGAGCGCCCCATGGTGGGGACTGGTCGAACTTGATTGGCCAATCATGTCGTTTTTTTTAAACCCGGGAGGAGGGGAAGCCAAATTGAATTGGTATTATATCCATTGTCCCTAATAATTTCATTAGGGTTTTTTAATATTTCGAATGCTTCTCTATGTTTTCTTGGAAAAATATTGTATGTTTTTGCAATGATTGTCGTTTTGGCAAATAAAATGCTATATCCTATCTCGATATGATGCTCAGCTAGTGCTGATTGCGTTAAATGTTTCAGCCTGATTTTACTCTCATGTTCCCTCGTACGTTGGCTCACCGCCCTCCCGGTTTCTCCAATATAGACTTTGCAACAAGAATAAGGGATTTTATAAACTCTCGGGTCACTGAGAGATGCCTTTTCATCTCTAGGGTTATTTATAAGTTGTTCTATTTTCGCAGGTGGTTTAAATATGATTTGGATGTTGTGTTTGTTGAGAATTCTTCTTATTTGTTCTGCTATACCTTGAATTTAAGGTAGGATGGTGGTCGCTTTTCTCTCTCTTTCTTCAGTAGGTTGTGTTGACATGTTTTTTTGAGTGTATTTTCGTATTGCTTCATAAATTTGTTTGTTTGTGTAATCATTTTGTATTAGGATTCGTATAACATTTTGTAGTTCTTTTTGTAATTCATCTTTATCTTGGAGACAGCTCTGCATACAAGGAATTTGATCACCAATTGCTTTTGAGATGGGTTGAAAAACTAATTTAGAAAAATGTTAACAAAATAGTTACAGATTGAACTAATTAGTTGAATTTCGAACCAAAGAAGGTTAGAGTTCTGAATTTGCATGCTGAATACTAAATTTACATTTCTTTCCTTTCTTGTGTCTTAAGTTTACAATGAAATTGAAATTATTAGATTCTGAAGTGCATAATTAAAAGTTTCAAAATTCTTAATTTCTCAGTGATTCGTGAATAGCGACTGAAATATTTTTTGTTTCAAAATCAAATTCAGAATTTAATTTATCATTCAAAATTTATTTTTATTTTGCACTTTTCTTTAGAATGAGTCAATTTTAAAGGGTTCTAATCAAACACTTTTCCATTTTGAACTCCTTTTTGATGAAATGTTATAATTTTCAAAAATTCTAGCCTCAAAATTTACAACTTTAAAATGTTCGATCTTAAAAGCTTTCATTCAGAAATGATACAAGTTCCATGTCTTTCCATTCTATTAGAAATACTATCCCTTCATCAGAATCTTACCTAGTCCAAAACCATTTTATTTGGAACGTCTTCAATTCAAAACCATCAAACAAATTTTTTTTAAATTGCAAGCGCTTTCAATTCGAATTTATTGATAATTGTTTCAACAATATTTTTAACTTAGAGCGTAGAAGTTTCCTTAATGATGAATTCTTAAATTCTCGCTATTTACACTGTTCTAAAATAAAGATCTAGACATGTGAACGTGCGCAATATTTACAAAAATAATTATTGCTTTACAGTGACACGAAAGAACATTGACGCAATCAATACAAATATCTTGTGCTTTATACTGTATCCCTTTTAGGTATGTATTTTACATTATTTAATAGAAAAACAAGATAACGGATCGTATATAAACTGGCAATGCGCGGTTCATTTCTCGCCATCAGATGCAATCTTCAGGAAATTCCTCAAGAAATTAACTCTTCTAGTTCGGGATAATGAAGATGATTATTGCTACTCTGCTGATGACATCAGTAGCTCTCTTCCAATCTGTTGGTAAGTTAATCCATCAAAGTTTCACTTCTGCCATTTTATTTAATGAAGACAGACAAATACAATAGTATTTTAATTCATACGAGACAAATTCGAACCAATTCGAGTTAATCCGAAACAGTTCAAACAACTTTCCAATCCCCTTCAACTCTTCTCAATCTGTCTTTCAACCCCAAATTAAAACCCATGCTCAGTACATGTCTCAACCCCAAATTCAAAATGAATGGATTCGAGGCTCACTTATCAATCCTTGTCCATTGATGTATCAGCACCAACTTCAACCCAACCCCATACCGAATGAATTTTTTAATCCGCGCCTCCAATTCTTTTGAATACGTGGGATTTCCTGAATTCAACCAAAATGAATTCGACTGAATCTGACACTAGTCCGAATGGATAAATGTGAATTCAAAACCAATCCTAATAAATAACTCACCAATCGGAAACAAATTTTCACTTCTCCTCAGACAAATAATGATTAGGACGATGACAAACCAGACATTGAACAGACATTGACATTTATGGTCGAAGAAAAGGAAGGAGGAACAACTTGGGATCTCGCTCCAAAAAGTTGGTTTAGATAATTATATGTTTTTAAAAACCCGGGAGAATGGAAAGCCGAATCGGATTAGTATTATGTCAATTGTCCCTATTGATGTTATTAGGGTGTTTGGAAATTTAGATTGCTTCTCTATGTTTTCTTGGAAAAATATTGTATGTTTTTGCGATAATTTTTGATTCTTCAAATAAAATGATATGCCCTTTATTCGATATCATGCTCATCTAGTGCTGATTGCGTCAAATGTTTTAGTCTGACTTTACTCTCATATTCCTTTATACGTTGGCTCACCTCGCTTCCGGTTTCTCGAATATAGACTTCGCCACAAGAACAAGGGATTTTATAAACTCTCGGATCACTGAGAGGTGCCTTTTTATCTTCAGGGTTGTTTAGGAACTGTCCTATTTTCGCAGGTGGTTTTAATTCCTTTGTTATGTTATCTTTATCTGTTATGGATACAGCTCTGTATACAAGGGAGTTGATCACCGATTGCTTTTGATATGGGTGGTGGTGGGACGAGGCATGTAGGTATCTGTTTGTATGGGTGTGTTTTCTGTAAATTTCATGTCCTAATGTGTTATCAGATCTTTCGTAAACTAGTACGACCAAGAAAGGTAATTTTCCGTTTTGTTCAATTTCCATGATGAACAGGATATTTATTTGATTGATGAAATCGAAGAACTTGTGTAGTTCATCTAGTCCATGTCTCCAGATGACAACAGTGTCGTCAACGTAACGGTACCAAAATTCCGGTTTAAGCTTGGATTTTTGTTGCTGTTACCGCCACGACACTTTTGTTATCTGGAGACATGGACTAGATGAACTCCTCGGGAAATGTCTTTTATGTTGAAATGTAATCAATTCACTAATGAATGTACAGAAGAAGCGCTACCAGACCAAAACATAAAACGTATGTTGTGATTAATTTTCCAGAAGCAGTAAATTAACTGTAAGGATAAATCACCTATTACACACGGAGAAAAAGGTCTAGTTGGGCCAACTAGATAAATCTAGTTACGCGCGTCTAGTAAATTGAAGACAGAAGTTCCGTTACTCCTGCTCAATGTCTTGTGTCTAGTCTAGTAGATATTACCGACGCGTCCCGTTATGGTAAATGGTGTCCATAACGAGATATCTAGTAGCAAGTTGCACCCCACTAATCCTTTACTTCCTTCGTTACTCCCTTCTTTACTCCCTTCACCAAAACTCTCCCTCCCTCTGGCCTTCTTCCTAATTTTCGGAGTCGTCAGTTTCTCCAGCCACTTGCGTGGCTTCCGTGCTTTATTCTGATCATTTTCATTACAAGGAGAATCATTGCACGGATCGAGACTCTAACGGGACGCTACGTCTGTGAAATTTTCCTACGAGCGTCCTTGGGCTATCAGCACGTTCGCCTGGTATTATTCACAAATTGCGCCACTCGCTAACAAAAGGATGGAGAAAGTTGGGCTTGTCGATGAAAGGACTGAAAAACTCAAACCGGCTAGTTTCCGACGGCCCTTACGTATGGATGTCCTCATCGAGTGAGAAAGAAACTCGGTCGAACTTTGGAACGTGCGGCTGTTCGCCGATAAGTGGAGCTACGAGCGCAGTGGATGCTGGATGCACAAACGTGTTTGAACGCTGCCGACCCGGTGGGCTTGGCGTAGAGATGTTCTCGATGGTTACGGTGAAGACTAGGTTGAGCGTTAGTGCGTACGGCTCTTCGCCGATACGTGAACCTACGGGCGTAGCGGATGTACCAGTGTTCGCCTGGTTGGAACGGGAAAAACCACCGAGAGGTGGAGACGGTTTAATATCGACCTTGTAGTCGGCTTGGCTTTATTATAACAAGGTCGGTCACAGTTGTTTAGAAAAATGTGGTCGGATGGGTGCTGGCCAGAGGTCTGTCCCGTGGACCTTTTGTTTATGTCCATCTTTCTGAATTGTGATATACGTCTTCGGAAACATGTCGTATGACTTGAATCGGTCCGATTCGACGATGATCTAATGCCGCGTTGTGAACGGCACCTTCATCTGATAACCAGTGGTTGGTGGTAACTACCTAATCTCCGACCCTATAGCGCGGTTAGAGTGCTTCTGTGGTGTACTTTTCTTGATAGCTTCGCAGCTGCTGAAGTGCTTGGTTGTGTTGCCGCTGTCGATCTTCTGCAGGATTAATCTTTGGTGGTGTAGGTGCTGAGTTGTGCAGGCGCCATTCCCCAGGTAGCGAAATAGTCTTTTCAAAGAGCAGGTAGCTGAGAGTGTGTCCAGTGGCTACGTTGCGGCGTCGACGAAGTCGAAATAAAAGTTCAGGTAAGTATAGGTCCCACGTACGTTGAGTCTCAAGGTTTTGTCGCAGTCGAAGCTCCTTCTTGATCTCCTGATTCCATCTGTCGGTGGGTTTGGCTCGTGGGTTATAGACAGGAGCGGTCTATAGCTCACAATCCCAACGTCGACTGGCTTCGGCCCACACGGACCCCGTGAACTGTGTCCTCCTATCAATCAGGATCCGACAGGGGTATCCCGAATGGAAGAGAACTTCTTCCTCTAATAGCTTCGTTCTGTGGGTGGCCGTTGATGTACGCATTGGAAAGGCTTCGGTCCATCATGAGAACATATCAGTTACTACCAGTATAGTTACCAGTAGTTTGAACCAGTGGGTGGTACCATCGGCTCCAGCTCGGGCTCTCTAGGTGATGGCGTCTTAGGATCAGGATAATGAGATAGAGCGTCGGGCAGTTCGTTATCTTTTCCGGAGCTGTGTCAATGTCTTGCTATCAGTGCGAAGTACAAAGCGACAATCCTTTAACTAGTGGTAGGCTGCTTCTGTCGGAGAAAATTTGGCGCTGGCACGGCACCCACCCCCCGGGCACTGGCATCTGTTTTTCAGGATAAACGGTAAAGATGGATCGGGTCGGCTGAGAGCTTGGTGGTGGCGAAAAGCTTCCTTGACGTCCTCAAAAGCTTTCTGAGCTTCTGCATTCCATCGATAGGGACGTTTAGATGTCAGTAAATCTGTCATGGCTGCTATGGTTTCAGAGTTACGCGCAATGTACTCATGTAGCCAGTTCATGGTACCCAGTAAGGATTTCAACCCTTTTCGGGTGAAAGGTGGCACTGCCGAGAAGATTGCTTGAAGATGCTTAGGCTGCGGGAGTTTTCCTTCTGAAGAGACGACCTGTCCAAGGTATGGTAGGCTGCCTTGCCCAATTTTGCATTTTCGAGGTGAGAAAGTGAGTCCATAGATGCTGAGCCTCTCAAAAACCACGCCAGATGTCAAAGGTGCTGCTCCCAGTCTTCTGAGTAGATGATAATGTCATCTAGATAAGCGATGGTGAATTAACCCCAGTAATCGGAGAGCACGTGGCGCACCATAGTTTGGAAGGTGCCGGGTGCGTTTTTTAAATTGATGTGGCGATAATCTGCACAGAAGCGGTAATCGCCGTCCTTCTTTCCGGCGACCATTATGGCGGAGCTGTATGGGGGATTACCTTGCTCCATCATTCCATTAGCGAGCATGTCGCGCACCTGTACGTCGAGCCAGTGGCGCTTCTCCTCTGAGTAGCGACGTGGTATCTCGCAAAACGTGGTTGGGTCGGACACCTGAATCTTGTGTTCTACCGACATGGTCTGGCTGGTGGCCGTGGTCCCTGATTGGTGGTTGGTTCGACGGCCTCCCTGGTAGCCGAGCTTCGCCAGTTTGCCTGATTTATTATTTATAATAATATTTTTATTATGATTTTTTATTCATTATTATTTTGAATAATGATCTCTTTGAATAATCTTGTAACGTTGCGGTTTTTGCTTAAATTTTAACTTTTTGTTCACTTTTGACTTAGTGAGGTAATAATCACTGCAAGCTAGTGAACATAATTATTTAAACAAATTTTCATGATTTATAGCTATCTGCTCTTAGATAATTGTTCAAAATTTGTGGTTTTCTCTGAATATTAAACTTCGCTTTGGCTTTTTAGTTATGAAAACGTAATAAGTACACATAAGAGAAAATCGTTTTTTCAATCAATCTCTTTCTTTTTTGTAAATTTATTATTCTGGGATGTCTGCCATTACTCAAAAAGGAGATATTTATGAAATATAGTAAATTGTTTAAACAATTATGTTTGTTAATCTGCATTAATTTTTATCTCACGAAGTGAAAGGTGGACAAAAAGTTTAAAATTTGAGAAAGTGCCGCAAATATCTAGCATGACTGCAGGAAAAAATAGTTTTAAAAAACAATAATTAATGAAAACAAACTAATTAAATTAAATTAATACATTGTATTAAAGATTAAAGTAATTATGGTAATTTATATAGCTTGAAAATTCTGTTCTTCTAACAACATTTTTTCATCATCATAATTCAAAGTCATTGCAATAAACCACGAGAAACCTTAATTCGAGATATTTATATTGACCAACTTTTTTTATTTTGTCTTCATCTATGAAGAAGCAAAAATATTTGCGAGCTCATCGTCATTCACATCAAATGAGCACGATAGACTTATAAATGCAAACAATGTGGAAATACTCGAGATAGCTTGTTTTGATACTGAATAGGGGAAAAAATTAATTCAACTTTTACTTTCTTACTTTTTATTGATTTAAAATAATTTAATTTATTTTAATTTTCATGAATGTCGCCGGAAAATTCTTTCGAATTCTTAAAGAAACTCAACTATTCCAATTTTTGTTAAAAATTTCTCTTTTTTGATAGACATTTAATCTTTTTATATGAAAATTCATCCATTTGGTTGATCTACAGATTCTTTATAAATCACTTTTTGATTTGACGCGTAGTTTTTGTTTTGTTCGTAAAAAACAACAATAAAAATAAAAAAGTAAAAATTTTAAACAAACGACACAAGCTATGAAAATAATAAATAGATAAAAGTTAGTCACCCAAAAAAGAGATACAAATTCGGCATTTATCATTTTTTGATAAGACGCTTAGTTTTTATTTTAATTGTGAAATATGATATTGTAAATGAAAAAATTGTGTGGTTCCGAAGAAAACTCGTCTATGTCAATGCAAAATTGACATTGGTTTCTATGTTCCTTTTCGATGTTTGTTTTACTCTTCGAAATTATCTCAGGTACAAATTCACATTAATTTATGAAATTATTCTTTTCACTCTTAATTTTCCTGTTCAATATTGTTAATTTGAAATATTATTGTATTTAGGCTTAACAAATCTTTTGAAAAATGTACGCGATTGTACCGAAACGTACGTAAAGGATGTAGAAAGGAGTTTTTAATTAATGAATTCTGAGTTGGAAAAATGTTCTTGGATCAATTTTTATTTAATTTGATGTGGATCACAAGACATACAAAATTTACCATTTCCGAATCCTAAACATCGTCGGTCAAAGAAAAGGATTGACTTTTTACTTATCAAATCATTTCACGGTAAAGACTACACTTAGTTTTTTCCGCGCACGTCAATATGAGAAATTCATGATTCATGAAACCTGATACATTTCTCTTGTCCTTTTCAGAATCAAGCGAAACACCAAGAAAAAACCAATTGCTTCAGAGACTTGGTTCTCTTAAGCTTGGAAGAAGTTCGAGTAAATCGCTAGAGAGAGCTCCAGATGGTCAGTATTTTTATTGGAATGACATGCGATTTTCAGCCGTTCTCGAGAAAAACGTCTTTTAAAAAATACGCAGATTTTACGTGGACCGCGATGCAAGAGTTTTTCAACTCCCGGTTAGATCAGGCGGTATCCTTTTGATTTCGAAACCGCATAGTCCGGGCTAGATTCGTGCTGCTGGTATTTTTTTCCATTTTTTCATCAAATTCCTGTACTGCAATGAGCTACTAGATTTATCTAATTTAATTTCAAAAATTCATTTTTAACTTTTTTCCTACGTGGAAAAAGGAGATATTGTTTTAACCCTTACCACCTCTACTGGAAGAAAAGTTTTTTTTATAGAAAGCTCTCATTTTTCTTCATTTAACTGAAACTCGAAATAGTGACCTTATGAGACAATGTACAACTATTGGGATGACAACCAGTCCGCCACACTTTAATCCACACAATGGCAAACAGGCAGAATCCAACACGAGACTCGTTCACACAGAATCCAACACGAGACTCGTTCACACTGAATCCAACACAAGACTCGTTTAAACTCTCAAAATGGAACCTCTCACCACGAAGGCTTAACATGAACTGAACTGAACCTTTAAGAAAATAATAATCACAAGAGTAAATAGTATATTGCGTGACGAGGGTCGAAAGGCAACGATTTCACGAGTGTGAAGTTAGCTGCCCGAGCGAAGCGAGGGCTGATATGACACGAGTGAAATCGTTGCCTTGTCCCAAGTCATGCATACAATTTTTCGTCATATCGATAATCGAAAATTCGACTTGAGATTCCTGTGGAGCGGGTCGACAATCCAATTTTCAACCCGCTCCACTGGCATCGAACTCGAGGGTGGATATCGTTCGTCCTTAACAAGGACCAACTGACCCACAGCGAAGTTTTCGGAGGGACTGCCCCATTTGTTACGCTCCTGAAGGTGTTGGAGGTATTCCAGTGACCAGCAATTCCAAAAGTTGTCACGGACACGTTGAAGAAATTGGAAACGACTCAGGTGGTTCTCAGGTATTTCAGGAATTCCAGCGTCAGGAAGGAGGCTTATATTGCTGCCAATCAGAAAATAAGCCGGGGTTAGCACCGTTAGGTCATCGAGATCGGTTGTCAAAAGTTACAGTGGCCGTGAGTTCAGGCAAGCTTCTATTTCCACCAGCAATGTTGATAGCTCTTCAAAAGTAAGTGTATGTTCTCGGATGACTCTTTTTAGGTGGTGTTTAGTGGATTGAACACCAGCTTCCCATATACTGCCACAATGAGGCGAGTTTGGGGGGATGAAGATCCAGTCAGTCCCGTTGTTAGCAAAAATAGTGGCAACCTCCTTATAAAATTCAGAAGAAGCTTTAAACATCCTCTTGAGTTCTCGGGCGGCTCCCTGGAAGGTTTTGCGATTGTCGCTGTACAACTTGCGGCCGTCACCACGACGACCAACAAACCGGTGATACGGTGACCGGTGACGTCACTTAAGAGTTCCAGATGAATGGTATGAGTTGCGAAACAAACAAAAAGGGCAATATATCCCTTGTAAGAGCGATGGCCAGGGCCCCCTCTTTGGGGCGGCTACACCATGCCACTATGCGGATCAGCCGCCACCATTCCACCATGCCACCATTTTTCAATACCTTTAAATTCATCAGGCCTTCATCACATACATGCCTCCATTCAGCCGAGGGCAGCACGGTCTGAATGAAGGACACGCGGTTAGCAACAAAGGTGTTACAATAGCATGGGTGTTTGCGTAACCAACCAAAGTACTATTTGGCTGTCACACCAAGCAAAGACAGGTAGAGTTTTGAAGAAGGGCAGCTTCTGAATGTGACAGACAAGTCTTACAAGCAGAGCAACTGCAGTTCGAGATTCGGGATGCTTATTGTCTTGACAGGGCTCACCTTAGTTTTAGCCATAAGAAGCGACACCCGGTGACGGCCGTCATCAAGCGGAATTCTCAGATAAATCACTGCGGCATATGCGCGAGAAGATTAATCCAAAAAGCCTTGAAGCTGACACCGGAAGTCTGGAGAGGTTTCCAACAACCGATCGATCGAGAGTTTAAGGATGGAGGTCATTGAGTTACTATGATCAGTCCATCACTCAAGGCTCTCCGATGGCAAAGGGGAGTCCCAGTCGCACTTGAGAATTCAGAGATCTTGCATCAAAATATTTGCAGTTGCAGTAACCGGAGCGAGCCAGCCCAGTGGATCAAACACTCGAGCGATGTTTAACAAAATAGTACGCTTTGTCTGCGTGAAGGTTTCCGGGCTTAGGTTGGCAACAATAAACCCAAATACTTCCATCGTTGGATTCCAAAGGAAGCCCTACGTCTTTACTGGCTCATTGGGAGCAATTTTCTTGGTTCTTTCCGGCTCCCTATGCCTGCTGCGTCCAGGAAGCAGATCAGAATGATTCGCTGCCCATTTATCCAACTCAAAACCAGCACAGCGCAAAATCGCTACCAATTCATCTTGCTTTAGAATCGCGATATCCAACTTGTGAGCCCCCGAGAAAATATCATCGACATAGGTATTGCACTGGAGGCAGCAAGTCCCAAGGGGGAAACGCTGCTGCTCATCGTTTGACAGCTGGCACAGTGTGCGAATTACAGAGTAAGAGGCACATGCGCTCCCATAAGTGACCGTACTCAAACGACAATCCACGGGCGGATCTGCAGGATGAGGAGCCCAATGAACTCTCTGCAGATCCTGATCCTCAGATCGAACGCGGATTTGGCGAAACATCTTTATCAGGCCCGCTGTGAAAACGAAGCTTTAGCGGCACCAACTTAAAAGGGTCAGGGAGATATCGCCCTGAAGAGCAGGCCCCGGCATTAAGAATTTATTTAAACATTGTTGTTCTGCGGTGCGTTGTGAGGTGTTGAAGACAACACGAAGCTTTTGCTGATGCGGGCTGGATTGGATTACCGCATGATGCGGAATATACCACGCTCGTGGATTGCCTATTTGAGAAACAGGAACTCTTTCCATATGCCCCAACTCCTCATAAACTTTCATGAATTCACGATACGAGTCCACCAGGCGTCTGTCCCGGGCAAAGCGACGCTGTGTCGTGGAAAGCGAACTCAAGGCCATTCGTCGGGTCTCGGTAAAGGCCATCGGTGGTTCCGATCGCAGCGGGAGCTGAATAATATATCGGACATCGGGAGCGCGGTCCTGAGAATCAAGAAACAGCCGCTCGCAGGTCTCATCCTCAGGTTTCATTTTGGGACTATTATGAGAAAATTCTTCCAGCGTCCAAAAACGCTGCAAAGCCTCCTGCAGGTGATTATCATGTACACAATGCCCAGCTGTGAGAGAGCCTCGTGATGGATGGTCCGCCCGCCGTGGCAGGACGGAGTGAGTCGATCCAGAAACAATTCACACCCAAAGCAGTATCCTGGGCAATCAACGGTGAAGGTGGGAAATAGTGCAAGCCAGGTTCCAGGATACGACAAAACACATCGGACCCCAAGATGACATCGACTGACTTGGGTTTATAGAAGTGAGGATCCGATAAGCAAAGATCAACAAACTGGCTTAAGTCGAGATCAGTGCTCAGCTGTGATGGGAGGTTTAATGTGAGGCGAGGAAGGACCAAGGCTTTCGTCTCAAGATAGAATGACGGATTACTAATTGAGCGCATTGACAGATTTACCATAGCACGGGCTGTAACGGCGAATGACGCACCCATTCCCGTTAACGGAATATTTACGCGGCGTTTGCGTAACTGGAGTAACTGCACGGTAGATTCCTTAACAAATGAGACCTTACAGCCTTGGTCGACCAGGGCGCGAGAACGGATCTGGGTACCCGTAGAACCAGTCAGCATAATCTGGGCTGTCGCGAGAAATACCAGTTGTCGTGTGTCAGAAAAATTTGTAGTCAACGCGGATACATTGGTTGAGGGAACAGGTTGTTTCTGTGCACATGCGTGGCCAGACACCTCTTCTTTTTTTAGATAGTTCGTTGTCTGTCCAGTGCGAGTTTTGTATAATGACGAGTGGTGCTTGTCTCGGCATGTTTTACACCTATACTTCGATTTGCATCTTTGGAATTTATGAGACCCTGAGCAATTAAAACACAGGCGTAGGCGGCGCGCATCACTGCGACGTACAACAGGGGATTTGGATAAGAATGCTGAGCAATTTCCGATATAATGGTCCTCCGCACAGAGTGAACACTTCTGAGCAGATGCGCGGGCATTTCCCACACCTGAACCAGTGCTAGCATGAAAGACCCGCATGCTGGACCTTTGTTAGCTTTAGTCTCGGCAGCAATCAAAGCAAGTGCTTAAGTCCGCTTCTCAAGGAGCTCCAAAAGATCACTGAATTTTGAGAAACGTTGAATTGGAAAAGGCTCCGCTGCAGATGCGGCCGCCGTTGGAAATATTTGGTGATCCTTCATGCTGAGATAGGTTTCCTAGAGCCTTCTAGATTCGGGATTCGCATTAGTCAACGCGCGCACAATGCGCTGTGCTTCGTCACTGAAAGTTTGCAGTTCGGCCGCGGATTCGCTTTTAATGTGTGGGAGATCCATCAAGGCAGTAAGATGTGTACTAACAATAAATCGAGGGTTAGAGAATCGAGTCTTCAAAGCCTGCCAAGTGGTTAAGTAATTCGCGTTTGTGGTTGTCACATCTTTCACTAAAGGGACGTGAAGAGGTCACAGAAATCCTCCCAGTCCTCGTGTCGGCCGGAAAAGGTTGGTAAGTCCAATTTTGGAAGCTTGGCAGGTCGGAGGTCTGAATCCGACATATTCTCATCTGCTTGTCTAGATAAACGACCACCAGCGCTCGGTGAGGACGCGTCGATACGACTTGACACCCGCAGCAGGTCACTCTGAGCGTTTTCATAGCGAGCCTCCATTTGACCGAAAACATCATCGGTCATATCCAGATCTGCAGCTGCTTGTGCATGAACAACAATTTCAGCATGGGTCGCACGAGCCTCGTCCCAAATTTTATGAAGCATACTGACATGAGTCGCCTTTCAATAATATTGCGAGTGAGAGTTTCCGGGGCAGCTTCTTCAAAATGCGCGTGCTTCCGATTGATCTCCGCTGATCGCGAACCCTGCAAGGCCATTAGTTTTCTCAGAGAGACAGGTGCCATTATTCCACCTTTATTATCCCCACCCACAAAATTAGCTGAAGGTCACAGACGGATAGAGGGGCCAGACTATTTTCTAAGAGAAGTGGCAAGAATGCTTATGTCAAAAATAAACGACAATAAACCAACCAGCCTCTTGTAAAATAACCCTGTTATTTGTTTACCATTTCATCAGAGAATGTTCAAATTATGTACTACCTCCTTCCAGTGCGTGACTACTGATGGCTTCAACAACCGCAAATTTCCAATTAATTACTAAAGCCCAACAACCTCCACTCCTCACCCGGGGCACCAAATTTTTGAGCGTTGATCAGTTACTTAGTTGCTAGTAGAGTGTACTGGGCTTCAAATAACAACGGCCAAATTTTACTTGCAAAGGAAAGAGTTTATTCTACGGCATAAAAAACCTCCACTCGAAGAATGGAGGAAAAAGCCGAAAATCAAATAGTGATCACAAAAGTAAGTCAGAAATTACAGACCTTATGAGAGAATGTACAACTATTGGGATGACAACCAGTCCGCCACACTTTAACCCACACAGTGGCAAACAGACAGAATTCAACACGAGACTCGTTCACACAGAATCCAACACGAGACTCGTTTACACTCGCAAAATGGAACCTCTCACCACGAAGGCTTAACATGAACTGAACTGAATCTTTAAGAAAACAATAATCATAAAAGTCAAAACAAATTCCTTACTCAATTACATTTAAAGTCGTGGGAAAGGTTCCATTCTACCTGCTCGGCGCTGACCTTCGAGTTTCCGCGCGTTTCCTCATCAGTGGTTCCGAAGAAAACTCGTCTATGTCAACCCAAAATTTACATTGGTTTCTATGTTCCTTTTCTACTTTTAATTTTCCTATTCAATATCGTTAATTTGAAATATTATTGTATTTAGGCTTTAAAAACCTTTTGAAATAGGTAGGCAGTTGTACCGAAACGTACGTAAAGGATGTAGAAAGGAGTTTTTTGATTAATAAATTCTGAGTTGGAAAAATGTTCTTGGCTCAATTTTTATTTAATTTTATGTGGATCACAAGACATGAAAAATTTAATATTTCCGAATCCTGAACATCGTCGGTCGAAGAAAAGTATTGCTTTTTTACTCATCAAATAATTCCACGGTAAAGACTACACTTAGTTTTTTCCGTGCACTTCAATATGAGAAATTCATGATTCATGAAACTTGGTACATTTCTTTTGTCCTTTTCAGAATCAAGCGAGACACCAAGAAAAAACCAATTGCTTCAGAGACTTGGTTCTCTTAAACTTGGAAGAAGTTCGGGTAAATCGCTAGAGAGTGCTCCAGATGGTCAGTATTTTTATTCAAATAACATGCGATTTTCAGCCGTTCTCGAGAAAAACAGCTTTTAAAAAATCCGCAGATTTTACATGGACCGGGATGCAAGAGTTTTTTAATACCTGGTTAGATCAGGCGGGTATTCTTTGATTTCGAAACCGCATAGTCCCGCCTCGAATCCTGCTGCTGGTATTTTTTTCCATTTTTTCATCAAATTCTTGTATTGCAATGAACTACTAGATTTATCTAATTTAACCAAAAATATTCATTTTCAACTTTTTTTTCTAATGTGGAAGAAGTGATTCTTTGAACCCTTACCACCTTTACTGGAAGAAAAGATTATTTTATAGAAAGTTCTCATTTTTTTCAGTAAACATTGCTGTTTTTTAAAGAACAAAAAATGCATCAGGGATTTTTTTCATATGAAAAAAATTGTTAGACATGAATATTTTAGGTTGATTTAAATAGTCCTTCGCCGAATGTCATCGAAAAAACTCTTGTCGCCCACAGCTATGAAGTTGCCTTCCTTTTATTCCCTTGAAGATTGAACTCACTATCGAGATAGCCAAGCCACTAGCGAATCCTCGCAGATTAGCTCCTATGTAGGTTCATTTATAGGATCTTGAACAGGTTCCTGTAGATGAACCCAACTCTCAATTCACTTTGTGAAGGAACCTGTACAGGATCGTTCAAAGGTTAGCTTACATACAGGTTTCTTTGCAGGAACACGTGCGAGATCTTCCGAGGTTCCTGTACAGGAATTTTCAGCAGGGTTCCTGCAAGCCGCACAATTGCATCCTGAATCACATGGTCTAGGATAGCAGAGTAGACTTTTTTTTTAATTTTACAACAAATGCTTCATTTTTATCTTTAAATTATGTCTGGTAGGCCTTGTCAGTCGTTTTCTTTCGCTTGCAGCTTCCCTTGGTTTCCTCTTGAAGAGACTTTGGCTATCCGATGTTTCCCGCCAGCGTGACAGATTTGTCCTAACACCCCCCCCCCAACTTCCCTCGAGAAAAGGTTTCAGCTCTTAAATTATGTTTTTCAAATTCTTACAAGTAACATCAAGCGTTTCCCCTCAAGTCTGAATTACTTTGTTTACAATGTCAGTTTTTTCAACTCTTACCCAAATCGATGTCATTAGTAAACATTTTTAGCTCCGTGTATACGTTTTCAGTTCATTGTTTACACCATGACACTCTTCTCTCAGATTCAATATTGACACCTCCACTGGAACGATCCCAAGCGGCGAACATTATACATGTTCCGAAGGTTCCCGCGCAAAGGTCTCGGAATGTTTGGTGGGTTTATAGGTTAATAGCTTGATAATTCTCTCCATCTTCATCGATGAAATTCATATAACAAATTGAAAATGTAGTGTGTTCAACGTGAGCGAAATCGGGAGTTGCATTCATAACATTGGACCGCAAAATGGACCATTCGCAGAATTGAGCCAGCACGTCAGGATTTGTGAGAAAAATTCAAAAAATGGTTAAAACTTTCGAATGTCTGCATACATTTCGGTCCCAAACCCACAAGCCCTAAACCCACGAACCCCAAACCCACAAACCCCAAACCCACAAGCATCAAACCCACAAACCTCAAATATAATACCAATTGAGAAATTGGTATTGTAGGGTGTGAGGTTTTTGGGGTTTATGGGTTTGGGGTTTGTGGGTGTGGAGCTTGTGGTTTTGCTGGCGAGTAACATTTGAAGATTTCACGATGAGGTGCTTGTTTAGCGTGAGTCCCCTTGCCTCTCATGATGGGTGCTTGTTTAGCGTGAGTCCCCCTGCCTCTCACGACATTCGTTCTTTATAACTCGCTCAATTCTTATCTTTTCTTTTCGGAATAACGTGTTTCTTTCGTTTCAAATGAACTGCGAATGGGTAATCGTGCGTGTGGTATTTTAGTATCACGTTGTAGGCTCCAGCAGTAATCAGCCATCATGTTTTTTTTAGATCATCATTCGAAACGAAAAAACACGTTATTCCGAAAAGAAAGGATAATCATTGAGCGAGTTATAAAGAACGAATGTCATGAGGCAAGGGGACTCACGCTAAACAAGCATCCCATCGTGAGAGGCAAGGGGACTCACGCTAAACAAGCACCCCATTGTGAGAGGAATGGGGACTCACGTTAGAAAAGCAACCCATTGTGAGAGGCATGGGGACTTTGAATAGTATCATAAAAACTTAACCAAAAAAATTTTCCCAAAGTGGAAGCCTTAGTCAGACTTCAAAACAACACCTTGACATTAATAGACCTCAAATATTTAAATTTTACTCGCCAGCAAACCCACAAACCCAAAAACCTCACACCCTGCAATACCAATTTCTCAATTGGTATTATATTTGAGGTTTGTGGGTTTGGGGTTTGTGGGTTTGTGGTTCGTGGGTTTAGGGTTTGTGGGGTCCGGACCGAAATGTATGTAGAAATTTGGGAGTTTTAGCCATTTCTTTTAATTTACTACAAATCCTGACGTGCTGGCTCAATTCTACGAATGAATTCGTGTTCAGCGACCCCAAACACATAAAGTACACCTATTGGAATCCCAGTAGACTCGCAAAATCATTTTGTGGTCCTGTGTAATCAGTGAATGATACTTTGCTTTCTCACGTTTTTGAAGAGTACAATTTATCACTACATTTGCATAAACAACCATAACCTCATTCCTAATTTCTGCTGATAACTAATGCACCTGTACATATTTCTGGTTTCTCGAGAGTGGCGAACTTTTCGTAGGTGGTATTGAAGAAGTGGATCGTATTTTGCTAAAAGTTCAAGGATTTAAAGGAAAGAAACAAGGTTACATCAAGAAGTCGCATTAAGATTTCTTTCCACACTTTCCGCTCGTAGTGCGTGGACCTAAAAAACAAGTCACTCAATAATGTGTCTGTTTTTAATTTTCTCTCTCCTGCTTTGTACTGCATATAACCATTTTTGTGCTAAACAATACTCATGTGTTCAGGGTTTTTGTGATGTACCTTCTTCCACTTTTATGCAGCGAAATTCCCTGCGAAGGTTGGGTGTAAATTCTGCATAGTAAACTGTAAAAAGCTTCCTTCGCTTTGTTCTACGCCAACCAGTTTATAAGCACAATCTCACCATTCCTTAGCTCCTTGTTAAAAATAGAGGTCGGTAACTCACCACCTATATAATCTTTTGGAAAAAAACTTATGCAATGTTTCATGAAGATAATGGAGGTAAGAGTCGAGATGAAGAAGATGCAGTTACATTATTACTGGCATTATCCTTGGAAGCTCTTTCTAGGAGATTAAGATATTAGAACTTGGATTTACCACTGGTTTCGGAGATGGCTTTAGTGGCCTCTTGTGGTAAATCCAGACCTTCCAATCATCAACATTAAGTACCGTGTGAACCATTTCCAATTAAAATATATAATATTACCGCGCATGGTCCCTTCGCCGCTACGCTGCTGATCTTTCACGCTTAGAGCACGGGCTCCAATCTTAGCCCGAAACAGCTGCGGCAGCAATTCTCAGAAACAGTGAATCCGGACTAATTCAATCCAAGTTCCAGTGTACTGTCAGAGTTATTACCGATAGCGTGACTACTGTCTTCATAAGATGAAGAAGGTGTAGTTAAATTGTCACTCTCATTACCCTTAGAAGCTATTTCTGAAAGAGGAAGACTGTTAAAGACTGGTAAAGCTTCAGCTTCAGAACTGGAAAACTTTGAAAATTTTTTGAAGGAAGTTAGCTTTTTGATGCCTGCTTTTTCCTTACTTCTCCGTGCACTGATTTATATTTTTAGCTTATTTTTAGCAAAACACTGCGCCTTTTTCGCAAGAATAGAAAGAAAAAAGTTTGTATCCCTTATGTAACTTTGAAACCGACTTCTCATGACGAATGCATACCGAAAACTGAATGCTGAATCATGATCGCGTACGATCTAACTGACTGAAGAATTCATGACATGTCCGCTATCGCTTATTTGCCTATAAAAGTCTACTGCCGCTTGATATTTCAGGCTGAGAACAATTCTCAGTGTCATTCGATATTCTTTTCTGTTTACAAGACGATACTTACTTAAACCATAGATCATGGTACTAACCCTCTCCTTGTTTCCTCTCACTTCCCCTACTTTTTCTTCCCTCGTTTTCCCACACTTCCCCCACTACTCCTCTCCACGTTTCCCCTAACCTGTACACACCCCATTCCCCTCCTCTATCGCCTCTCAGCGCCCCTACCCCACCTCCCTTCTTGCCGCTCTCTACCCCTATTTCACTTACTCTAATTTCTCCTAACTTGCTCCATGTGTCAATATGAAGAATTGATGATTCATTGAACGTGATAAATTTCTCTTGACCTTTTACAGAACCAGCCTGTTCAACAGCAAGGAGAACGCATACGAAATCTGCTCCTTTCAAATTCGAAAAAAGTGCTTCATGTAATTCGGGAAAGAGTGATTCAACTGGTCAGTATTTTTATTCAAATCTTTGAGTTTAAGTAATAAGATGATGCGATTTTCAATGATTCTCGAAAGAAACGGCTTTTACAAAATCCACGGATGTCACATGGACCGTGATGCGAGAGTTTTTCAACTTCCGATTAGATCAAGCGGTAGCCTTTCGAGTTCGTAACCGCATAGTCTTCCGCAAGGTCAATTGGTAGTATCCCCTCCCCATACCAGAATCAACACACGTTCAACGCTAACAAGAACTTCACGCAGCCAACGCCCTAGGTTCCTCCCCCCACGATTAGATCTTCACTTCCTCTTCTTGTGTATCAGAGTTCACATACATTTTCATGTTTTATCTAAACCAGAAGTGGAAAAATGAGTCATAAAAAAGTGTTTCGGGAATTCCTCTTGGTTCAAGTTATCAGTTTTACCAAGAGATGTCAGAATCTGAAATGGATCAGATTTATAACTTTCTGCTCGATTAAAACAGTTTGTGCGTATGGGGAGAGTTTTTAGGTTATAACCTAACCGTCCTCATCTCGGTCATGTTTCAGGGCAGTATAGTTCTTCGGATCCCAATGACTCGTCTGATTCATCTTCAGTAAGATCTAGATTCGATGAGCAGGGAAAGGATCATGAACGCAGGGATGATCGCTTTCGTGATGTTGGCTGATTAGATTTTTTGGCTTCAGCAGATTTGATGACAGTTCCAAAAGAAAAAGAAGATGCTACGGAATACGCTGCCAATTCTATTGAGGAAAACCCAGTCTCGCCCGCATCTTGATCAGCAACTCAAGCGACAACTGTACGTGGGGACGAAATTGTTTTGAAGGAGGATGTGGTAAAAGCTATCGAGCCTGGTATTATTCAAGAAGTAATATTGTCAGAGCCCATACGAGAGCAAGCTGGAGTGAAATTTTGAAACAAGGTCTCCCTGAAGAGGATTTGGAAAAATGAGTGTCTAAATATCCGCCCACGTCAAACCATTAGGACACTGAAACTCTAACAATGATACTGAAATTAAAGAATTGTTAATGTCCCTGGCAGCTGTGGGAAAAGGTCTGAATGAGCTCCTGAAAGTTCTGAATGTTTCTTATAGAGAAGCATTACGTAATTCGACTTCAGGCTAGTTCTTGTTTGGAAAGACCTTGCAAGAAACGATTAAAGCTCGTAGATTGATGGACGAATCATATAACGTTGCAAAACTCGTGCCAAAAGTGCAGACTAATATCTCAAAAAACTCAAGGAACTCGCTCCGTCAGAAATCTTGATTGTGAATGCCATCAATGTCGAGCGGATTCAAACCAGCGCCATCGAACTGGAAACAAGCATCGCGCAAGTACGGGAACAATCGTCGGAGACAGGAGTAAAATCGGAAACCGAAGTACAGCTGCAGACCCAATCGGATAAAAGAATATTATCTTTGATAGAAGGTTATGAAATTCCTTTCAAATTTTAGGTCTCCCAGATGGATTTATTTTCAGAGAGAAAGTGGTCAAGTTCAGACTTCAAATTTGTTGTAAAAATGGTTGACCGGTGTTATCTAATCAAATAATACCACATGTACGTCTAAAGAAAGTGTTTATTGTATGAGTCTGTATACATAAGCTTTTCATGAACGGCGCTGCTTTGTGACGCCGACTGGCTTGTGCCCGGGGTCGGGCCCTGCGTGCGCTCTGGCACAGTGTTGCCAGATCGCTGTTCTAACACAGTGTTGCAAGATCGCTGGTCTGTACCTCATGACATCTCCCCTGTCTTAATAATAATGATAATAATAACTATCCTATAAAAGTTACAAATCGCAATCGTTGCTAATAGACTGTAGAGAGCTAAGTTACATATAATCGTTTAAACAACTCGGTTTCTTTCTTAATCTATTATTCCTGCGTAGGTGCGTATCTTCTGTCGCGTGACATTGTTGGGCTAATTGTTCGCTGGTCTCGTCAAAATGCTGATCTTTAAAGTTAGTGTTTACTCTCCTTAAGAAACGCCTATTTCTTTCTAGATGCGATCCGTTGTCTAATATGACTCGATAGGCCCTCGGTTTATCAGTTTGGACCTTTTGAACTACTCCCGGTTCCGCCTTGCGCTTGTTTATTTGTAATACGACTCTATCTCCTTCGTTTAACGGTTTTAGGTCTTTTGCGTTTTTGTCATAATAATATTTTTGTCTCGTTTGGTTTCCAAGCACTTGCTTTTCAAACGTATCTGGTATCACTGGGTCTAACAAATTATCGATACACGGAATTATACCTTTCAATCTACGATTAAATAAATATTGCGCCGGTGATGGTACATTATTTTCCAGTGGTGTATTTCTATACTATAATAACGTTAGGTATATATCTTTACCATCTTCTACTGCCTTCTTGAGAACATTTTTTACTGTCTGCACCTGTCGTTCGATAAATCCATTAGATCGTGAATTATTGCGGGGTCGATGATATGCATTCAAAACCCCATTGAGTTGCAAAGTCTTTAAATTCTTTGCTGATCAGATTGGTACCATTATCAGAGTATAGCTTGCTTGGCACCCCATGTCTCGAAAAAACCTGCTTAAACAAACTTATTATTGTTTCTGATTTTATATTTTTCAATTCTAAAATTTCCGGGTATTTAGAATACATATCAGCGATCAACAAATAATCTTCATTGTGCAAGTGCCAGACATCCATGGCAATAAATTCCCAAGGACGTTTTGGAAGATCTCTATTAACCAATGTTTCTTTCGTATTAGCTTTAGCATGGCTTAAGCAAATCATGCATTGAGTGACATTGTCTTTAATCTGTGCCACCATCATCGGCCAATGAATACACTCTCTAGCCCTGTTTACAGATTTCTCTACCCCCATGTGATTATAATGTACTTTCTCTGACATTTCTTTTCTTAATGCCCTCGGAATAACTATTTTATTTTCTTTTAGTATTAAACCTTTACTCTCTACGAGATTCGATCTGACTGCCCAATACTGACTGTTTGCGGTACCTGTTTTTTTTCGCTTGGTCATCCCACCATAATCAACTTTTTTAATTCCTGCAATTCGACGTCTTTTTCCGTTTCTTTAGCAATTTTATTCATCATGTGATCCGAAATATTAAACATTAAATCAATTAGATCGACCTGTAATCCCGTTTCGTCGTTCAGGTCGAATGTTTTGTCATCGAAACTCGCTCTTGACAACGTATCCGCGATAAATAGCTTCTTACCCGGTTTGTAGCGAATATCTAAGTCGTACATCTGAAGGTTAAGCCTAAAACGCTGAAGTCTGAGAGGACATTTATCTAGGGGTTTCTTGAATATGGCCTCCAACGGTTTATGATCCGTTTCTACCGTTACTTTTTGACCGTAAATGAATTGGTGAAACCTTTGACAACCATGATCGATCGCAAGCATTTCTTTTTCGATCTGCGCATAACGTGTTTGCGCTTCCTTTAGTGTTTTTGAGACATATGCCACTGGCCCCTTATCCTGAAGAAGCACTGCCCCTAATCCATCTTTGGAGCTATCAACAGAGCGTGTAATGGGCTTGGCCACGTCATAATATTGCAGAACTGTCGGTTTAATGATTTCGTTTTTTAAATCCGCGAACTCTTTTTGGCAATGTGTGGACCAATTCCATACCACTCCCTGTTTACATAAATTTCGCAGGTTCGTTGTCATTGACGACAAGTACGGGATAAACTGTGACACGTAAGTTATCGTACCTAGAAATCTCTTTAAGTCCGCAACATTTTTGGGGTCTGGAATTCTTTTGATTGCTTCGATTCTCTTCTCGTCAATTCTTATCCCTCTTTCACTTAACACAAGACCGACGTAGCTGACTTCATTTAATCATATTTTACATTTTTTTCGTTAAACTTTACTCCATTTTCTTTTGAAATTTGTAACACCTGCTTTAAACTCCTGTCATGCTCTTCTTGAGTTCGCCCGGTCACGAGTATATCATCTATATAAACTTTCACGCCTTCAACCGACTCAAATAAATTCCGAAAAGTAGTATGAAATATTTCCGGTGCTGACGCGATGCCGAACGGTAATCTCAGAAATCTGTGGCGACCGAAAGGGGAAATAAAAGTTGTCAACAGTGAACTTTCCTCGTCTAATTTAATTTGGTAAAATCCTTTGTTAGCATCTAGTTTTGAAAATACTCGTGCCCCAGCTAACTCGGCCGTTAACTCTTCAGAACTCGGGAGCTTAGAATTTTGTCGTTTAATAGCTGCGTTTAGGTGCATGGGATCTAAGCAAATACGTATTTCTTTGTTCGGCTTATTTACTACAACAATTGGATTTACCCAATCCGTTGGTTCATCGACTTTTGCTATAATGCCCATTTTCTCCATCTTATCTAATTCTGCTTTTACTTTGTCTTTTATTTTAAACGGTATTCCCCGGCAAGCTGAGACACTCGGACACGCATTATCTACTAACTCAGTTTTACACGGCGTAGTTTTAATTTCGCCTAACCCGCTAAAAATCTCTTTATATTCTTGGATGATGTCTTGCTTGACTACTGCACAGACTGTTCGATGGATTAATTTGAACTCGCGAGATGATTTTAATCCAAGAAGCGGAACTGCATCCTTAATGTCCGTGATGTGGAATTCCACGTTTATTGTCATGTCATTGCAATTGCATTTAAGGATGCATTTCCCTAAGGCTTTTGCTCTGGACCCGTCATGCATCTTTAATATTACGCTGGTTTTTTCTATTTTTCGATTTAGTTTTAATTGGTTTACAATTTCCAACGGTAGCACATTTGCCTGTGCACCCGAATCTAGTTTAAAATTTATAGATTTATTCCTGTCAACAATTTTTATCTCTTGGAACCATTGTTCCTCGTTATCTCTCTTAATTCCGTCAATTTTTACTATCATCCCTGTGTAAAATTCGTCATCTGTGCTTTCGCTATTTTTTGTCTTTTCTACCGAATTTACATTTTTGACACGACACATTCTCGCAAAGTGATTATTTTTATTACATTTATAGCATACCTGACCAAACGCCGGACAGTTTTGGTACCTGTGAACATACCCGCATTTACTGCAATTCTTCTGTGAACTCGTCGATGGTTGATCTTGCACCTGCCCCGATTCCGCTGATGCACTACCTCTATTCGCTGCTTTTGAACCGTAGTCTTGCTGCTCTCTTGCTATCCCCTTGCTGTCAACCCCTCTCTGGATTCGTTGGAACGACTTCTTGACAGCATTGATGTCAGCTATTTGCTGACCTTCCATTAATTTCATCTGCTCGGTTGTTCGCTCCGCCGCTTTTCCCATTTCTATGGCCTTGTCTAGGGTGAGTTCCGATTCCGATAACAATTGTCTTTTCAGGTTAGGATCTCTGACACCTTGCACTATCTTGTCTTTAATTAATCTGTCTCTCGTGTCCCCGAAGTCACAAAGCGCACTTATTCTTCGCAAATCCGACACAAATTCGTCGAAGGATTCGGATTGTCCTTGCATCCGGCCATTAAACTTGTAAGTTTCTACACTCGTATTCACTTTGGGAACACAGTATTGCTCGAACGACTTCAGAACTGTATCAAAAACTCCACGTTCCGCATCTGTTAAATCGAATGTATTAAAAATTCGAAGATCCTCTTCGCCGATGATATGTAGCAATAAAGCCACTTTAATTTCTTCTGTCTGGGTATCCCCACCAGATGCGATCATGTGCATTTGAAAAGTCTGTTTCCAAATTTTCCACTCTTCCGAGAGATTTCCGGCACTTATATTTAACTGACGAGGTGGCTTTATCCCCTACATTTTCCTCAATTGTTGCTTGGAAATCTCTTCCTGACTGTTATTTTCTGCTTCGCCTATTTCTCCTCGAGTTTCTTTTTCAATTATGCTTTTTTGGATCTTTTTATCTTCTTCTCTCACACACTGAGATTCCTTGTATGCTTTCTGAGCCTCTTCTTTTGCCTGCTTTGCTTGCCTAGTCTTTGTTCTCTTTCAGACATGCGGCTTCTTGAGACTTTTCTCGTGTCACTGTTCTTTTATCACTTCCTTTTGCACATTGTATTGTATGAGTCTGTATACATAAGCTTTTCATGAACGGCGCTGCTTCGTGACGCCGACTGGCGTGTGCCCGGGGTCGGATCCTGCGTGCGCTCTGGCACAGTGTTGCCAGATCGCTATTCTAACACAGTGTTGCCAGATCGCTGGTCTGTACCTCATGACAACCAGTTAAAGGGGGAAAGGAGCAGTTTCGATTTATTATTGGTCTAGTCAGAAATTTATTTCGGATATTTTTCTTGCTCCAAAATCTACTGGTGATTTCCGATGGATTCTGAACTTGAGAAAACTTAATGAGTTTATTCACACAAAACATTTTAAATTAGAAGATTGGAAGACTGCTTTAAAATTATTAACAGCGGAATGTTTTATGAGCACAACTGACCTTAAAGATGCTTACGACGAGTTTAAGGAAGCATTTTGATTTACTTGTGATTTTCGGAGAAGTTTGGATATGTTATTAATAAGGAGAAGAGAACATTTTCTTCTAGTGCGGTTTACAAATTTATAGGATTTAATTTCGACTTAACATGATTATGGAACTGCCCATTAGTGGAAACGAGGGAGATAGAAACATTTAGGTGTTCGCAGCGTAACTGAAATCCAAGGAAAATAAAGAAGCAGATCATGAATTCCGTGGATTTTTTCGTGATGTAAAAAAGAGTCTCTTTGGACTATACATTCAAAGCCCTTCTTTTTGGTAACTTTTTCTTCATTGCAGTTATTACTTCCATTATCTAACAATTGATCTTGAGAAAGTGGCGTAAAATAAAATTGTATAATTAAACGAACTTGCCTATGTGAAGTTCAATTATAATTGTATGTAGCGCCACTTTCAAAAAGATCATACCATCAAAACCGCATTCTCTAATAAGTTAGAGACACCCAAATTTGAACAGCAACATTCTCATGAAGTGAGAATCCATTCGTCTATTTTTTTTCTTCGTAGCCTGTCTGTGTCTTTATTATTATAAAAAATAGCGCAATGAGAATGTGCCCGAGCGACGAGCATATTTTGTAAGGGGCATTTTAAATTATATCAACAGAAGCAACGTTGCCGAGTTATTTCTGTCCAAAATAATCACACATACGAACAGAAAAAACAGAAGTGAATATTCTTCGAGCGTAATTTTTAATGGGTAAAATTGATTTTTTTGTGTCGAACCAAAAAAAAATAGTTAATCTTACCACGTGGAGATAATTTTCGTTGCAGGTAAGGATAACTCTGAAATCAGCGTAAAGATTACACTTAATTTTTCTGATCAAGTCAGTATGAAAAATTGATCATTCATTAACCTTGACATATACAGTAAACTTCCACTCAGTTGAACCACCACTTCTTTAAACCGCCACGTATTTGAACCCCCCTACATGCACTTGTTTGAACTTCTCACCTCCCACCACGGGAGCACAGTGGCTGACCAATTAAAAAAAGAGGCTCGAAGAGCGGGAAGCTTTGAATAGAGTATTGTAGCATGACGTCATGGAAATGCAGACTTTAATATTTAATATTCCTCAAGAGAAAAATCTATTTTCTCAGTCGTGTTTCATTCTTTTGGCGAGTGACGACCCTTCAGTGTCACGAAATACAATAAACTGTCCGAAATCTCCAAACGTCATCGCTGCCAAGAACTCTAAGCAAGTGTCTCAAGGTACAAGCGGAGAAAAGGACACACTGGTCACAACATGTCGTTTCATCAACGCTGCTGGGAATTTTTTGCCTCCTGCGATGGTGTTTCCACGAGTCAACCTTGTCCCGAAAATGCTTAAAAACTGCGTTCCGAACGCACTGGGTCTTGCCAACAAAACAGGATGGATGACTGCGAATCTCTTTTTGGAAGTTATGAAGCACTTCATAAAATATTCAAACTCATCAAAGTCTTGACGTTTTGTATCTGGCAAAAGATAATGGCGTCGCAATTCTGACTTTGCCACCCCACACATCTCACAAGCTGCAGCCATTAGACAAAACTTGCTATAGTCCATTCAAATTTAGCTACAATCGTTCTCTCGATTCAATGATCAATTCAGTGAAACAACCAGTCACGATCTATGAAATTGCAGAATGCGTGCAAACCCAATTCGTTCATTCCTTCCAGCAAATTCATCAGAAGAAATACGTGGATTCCCGAAAGCAAAATCACGAAAAATGTTAACTCAAACAAAGAAACGAGAAGAAAGTATCATCGTTACTGATAGTCCAGAGAGAAAATTGATCGAGGAGCAGCAAAAGCAGAAGAAGTCTTCTAAAAATCTTGCAAAATCAAGGAAATAAAACAACAGTCAACTACACCGAATTTTCCGCATTAAAGTTTCTCATACTATCTGTTCTGTTTCAGATAACTTGGAATGTGAATCGATGAAAAATAATTGAATATGATTGTATACTAATTAACATTTCTTTAAGATTATTTGTGATGATTCTGTAACCCAAATAGCAGAATTCATACATGAAGATAAAGATTTGACTAGCTTAAAAGAGACTGGTTCAAGTATCTCCACGGGGTGGTTTAAGTATCCCCACAGATGGGGATACTTGAAAGAAGAAACATGCTTTTGTAAAATGTCACTAATTTCCATTAGATACCAGATTTATTCATAATACTTCCAGAAGTTAATAATGAATGAACTCGCGGTAAAGGTGGGGACCCATTTAGGGTTCAACTAATTGTTCGGGTTCGTTTCGAGACAGTTCAACTATGTGGAAGTTTACTGTATTTCTCTTGACCTTTTACAGTACCAAGCCCACCACCATCAATCGACGTTGGTAGTATGCCATTTCCTCGTCTAGGCAAAATAAAAACCGGCCGTCCTTTTTCACACGGTTCTTCAAGTCCAACTGGTTCTACACTTGGTTCTCCAGCTAGCGCACGTAGTAAATTTAGTGCAAATGGTTCTTCAGCTGTATCATTCGATTCATATGGTGGATTTACTCCAAAATTAGGAAATCATCCTTCCAGCAGCGCATCTACTCCACATTTGGCAAAGTATCCTCAAAGTGGTGAGTCTACTGAACATTTTGCAAATATTGCTTCAATTGGTGGAATTATTAGGGGAAAATTCTTGGGAATCTTTCAAAAATACCCTTCAAATCCCTTTATAACTCTTTAAAGTTCTTGAAGTCTATTCCTAATTCTTGTGATTATATTCCTGGAAATCAATCAAAATATATAATCTGTTGAAATTCCGTGAAATTACATGCAATCTGATGATATTGATTTAATATATTAGAATATTTAAAGCCCTATGCAATATTTTGAGATCAGAGACAATTTATTAAAATACCTTACTGTCCAAAGTGGATTTATGCCAGGAAGATCATGTACAGATCAGATATTTAGTTTAAGACAGATCACAGAAAAAAGCTTCAGAGTAGGAGAGGACGTTTTCTGTGCATTTGTTGATTTAGAAAAAGCATTTGACAAGGTAAATAGTTATAGTTTTGCTTTACAGTCAGCAGCGTAGCAGCTATAATACCCGAACTTTCAAACGCGTCTTTCTCGAAATTACATTTTTTAAACTGGCGAACATGATTTCTCAAAAACGGTTCAATCGATTGCTTTCAAATTTTAATGGTGCATCCAGCACACGTATGGCTATCGCCGTAACTAGGATTTTTGAAAAATATGGAACCGTTTTTTTCATAAAAAAATAGTTGCAAAACATCATGACATTTTGGATCTCAATGTTTAAAAGCATACAAAAAAATCAATTCACAAGATTTCCAAAAAACCCTAGTTCCGGCGATAGCCATACACCTAGAGATTAACATCCAATTTTGTTTTTTGATTTCGGATGAGCCACTCTGCTAGAATCATGGTCGCCGCTTACCTACCTTTTTTTATATGGTTCCCATGCGCTCAATGAAACTCGCGACGAAGATCATATTTTTGCATGTAAAAATTCAGAGTCATTACTAAAGACTGAATAAATATATAGTAAAAATTTTGAAGCTCTGTGTTTTTTAATTTCACTACAAAAAATTTCGAAAAAACCTTTTAAAAAAAGGTTGCCACACGGAATGATCCCCTCAAAGAGTACGGAGTCAATGGATGGCTCCTACATTGTTTGAAATCTTACGACTCAGTGTGACACCGTGCCGTTTCCTTAGCCTTTCGTGCTCCAAAAAATATATTGTCGATATTGTCAAAAGAAAATGTAGGATAATTAAATCGACTCCCTACGATGGCCAGGTCGACTGTCCGAGGAGATCAAGTCGACAATCTGATATGACCAAATCGACCCTCCATGATGAGCAATTAGACCCTCCAGAATGATCAATTCCGCCCTCTGTGATGATCGGTTGGACTTTCTATGACGCTTGAATCGACCGCCCGAGATGACCAAGTTTGAACCTCTTGTTTTAACCTTCTCGAGATAGTCGCTTTAGCCATCTTTAAGCGCTGTCCTATAGTTGACCCTGCAATATAGTCTGTCTGCACATCAAGATGGCCAAACTGACCTTCCATTTTTCTCCGTGTGTTTGACTGGCTTTATCTAACTCTGGTTGTTCCGAGAGCACGGAATGCTGTTTCGATGATTGGCTCGTGTTTGAAGGGTTTTAAGTTACTTGCTTATATATTATTATCTTATCATAAGTTTATCATGACTAACCTGACCTCTTTTTTGTTTTACGGAACCCTAAATAGAAAGTTTCGGTTACTCCAAAGATTTTACACAAACAATATGAATAATTGCTGTTTTAATAAAGTGTATACATTCCGATTGTATTTTTATAGAAGCAAAGTCACCAAGGACACTTGAAAGAGAAGCAAAAGAAGCAGAACGTGAGTTCACTACTTTTCTATTAGAAACCATCGCCGACCTGGACATTCCTCAAGGTACACTAGTAGAGCATCGTAATAGGTTCATTCACGTACAATACGGCCAGTTTATTCTACCATTCACTCTCTACAAGAAAATTTTTGTTATACTAGTACCAAAACCAAAAGAAACCTATGAACAAATAGAAATATTTTACGAAGCTAAACCAGTTTCCAACGAAAAATGGATCAAATTTGTCGCAGCCTATGCTTGTGAAACAGATGTAAGTACACTGACACAAGTAAAGTTCTATTTTTTACAGCGTCACTTTTTACATGTCCTATTTTTCAATAGGATGACTTCTTGCTATTATTTTTAATGCGGAAAAATTACTCTGGGATCCAGTGATGAGTGAGTTACTTCTTAATACGAACTAGTTTTCGTTGCCGTTACAGTTTCGAAACGTACTTTTGCTTTGTTGTTCAATCTGATCCATCTCAAGTTCAATACAATACCCGTGAGATATTTGCCTATTAGAGTTGAAATTTAATTTCGTTTATACCCTCTTTGTTACCAAGCTAGGGGTAAATCCAAAATTTCGTTCCATCCCTCCAAATTATTTGGATGATTTGAATTATTTGGATGGCTCTAGCTGAAACAGCTTTGATTACATTAGCAAGGGGTGAGTTTTGTGAGGTGATTGAAATATATTTTTGGGTGGCAGTATAGCTTTCTGTCTTCTGAAGTTTGGCAAGGGTTAGGTTTACGGTATCATTGAAATATATTTGTGAGGTGGAAGTACACTTTGTAGTATTGTTAAGATAAGCTGCTAGGCTTCAGATGCTGGGATCCCGCCAATGGTCTAATCTTAGTACTACTCGAGTCTTATTTTAATATCTGAAATGAGCCTTACAATAATCATTGTTTTTACAGCAACCATGGATTTATAGAAGTGCAGTGATGACGGTACGGCAGTACGAAATTGTGGAGCGTACATTAAAAGCCAATCCCGAAGAACCCGTTAATGATCAGTTACAAATGGCTATTCAGCACGCTTACCGTTTGGCTAATCCGAGCGCTCAGGAATTGGCTATTCGGGACGTTCACCATTTAACTCTTACGCCCTCTGATCAAGAGGCTATTGATGCGTATCACAAGTATCTTGCAGCTAAGCAGTTATCATTGCCTCCTGATGTGCATGAGGATGGCAGACCATTCTCAAGAATGATTCCTGATATTCATCCTTTGCCCGCTCCCAGGTTTGAGAGTCATAAAGTTCAAGACTGGCTAAAAAAACATAAACTTAAAGTCTATCGCAGTCGCGCTAGGATTCCCAATGTCGAAAACCAAAAATGATGTTCAACTATGGTTCACATTTCCTGATGACATATTCGTTGTTGTGAGTCTGTCAATACCAAGACTTAAAGTAAAGTTAGCCGAAAAAATAATAATAACCACAATTTCTTATAATTGACAAGTTGTATGTCGATTAAAATTATGTTGATTACATGCATCTTGATTGCGTGCATGTTGGTTACGTGCGTTGTTGATCACGCGTATCATCAACAAGCATTGACAAAGCACTTATGCTGTTGGAATTCCAAAAACTCGCTTTTCGAGAAAAACGCATCTAAGGTTTGCGAGTGTCATAGGCCCGTGTTAAATTTTCCGTTCAAAAACTAAATATACCCACTTCCGTTCACTTGCGTTACATAAGCATAAGGTCACTAGGTAGGGCATAGATTGAAGTATTATTTCCCATCCAAACACAAAAATCAATACTGTTGATCTTTGCTTACAAAAACGAGATTAGCTCCTTAACTACGCATAGAGTTCCTAATCGGTCTAATTACTTTGAGAACGATAAAGAAAATGAGAATATTACTGAGAATATAACCGGCGGATAAATTCTTCGAGAATTTATGAGAACGATCCAAAGTCAACATTACAACATTGTAACGTTTCGCGGTTTTAAATTTGTAAAATTATTTATGTATAGCTATTTCTTTTATAAGGAAGTCAAGTATATTCCCAAAATATTATAGAGACATTTTACTTTGAGGCTATCAAATAGCGAAATGCACATCTTTTTGTTTGGGTTTCACGAAGGTGTCGCCATTAGACTCAAACGCTACGAACCATTGCTTGGATTCCTTTAAAAGAGAAGAAATTATTTAATTTCTGTAAATTATTTGTTAAAACTCGAGAAAGAAATTTAATTGATTTTTCTGTCAATGATCAGTCTTACATTCATTGCATTGGCCAGAAAAATCGGTGCTCCAAACCTATGATTAGTTTTGAAGTATATTATTTAAGATTTTATAATTATTTCGTGAATTGCTAAACAAGAACACCTTTTACTTAGCGGTTGAGCACCATAGCTTTAATTTTATATTAATCCATACAACTTTAAATTTTTAAAAAATTTACTTTATGAAAGTGTAAAAGCTTTATTGTTGTACTTTCATCGAATTGCTCTTATAAGCAACAATGCGCGCGAACGAACATTGTGTAAAGAAAGAATAAAATGGATTCCAGTAGCTCCGAAATATTTGACAAAGAAATCTTGCGCGAGCCAGGAGACGAGCGAACCAATCTCAAGGAAAGCTTCAAATTCAATTATCAAATAGCCAGCTACAACAGTGCTTCTGGAAAAACAAGTGTTACCATCATTCACATTACCTTACGAGCCACAATGCGCGCAATCGAATATTCTGGAAAGAAAGGATAATGTGAATTCAGATAGCTTTGAAATGCTTTATATCCAAATGTTCGGGGAGCCAAGTGACGGGCAAACCAATCACAGTGAAACCTTTATTTGGGTATGCAGTACATAACAAAACTTTAAGTGATTAAAAGAGAGAAGTTATATTTTAACTTATGAATCCATTGCGTGACCGGTACCTACACTTCCCAACGAAAGAACACTCTCCTCTGGAGCGTATACCTGAGACGACCTCGTCTTTACGAGCGTCGAGACCGAAGTGTCGAACGATCTGAGACCCGTCTCCCAGAGAACTAGCTCTCAGTGCGCGTTGAGCGTGCTATGCCGCTATTGGTTGGAAATCCCCACTTTGCTCGATGGAGAGGGGTCTTACTACCGCTTGCCTTGTGCGGTGTTCGTAGCGCTAGAGATGCTATGCTATAGTGTAAAAACGAAAACTATACCTAAATTCATAATATGAGTTTCGTTTGCAGGTTATAAAGATGTGATACGTATACACGTTACAACATGCATGTAATCAAGATGCATGTAATCAACGCACTTGTAATCGACATACGACTTATCAAATATAAGAAATTGTATAGTTTTTTTCGGCTAACCTTACTTTCCGTATTGGTATTGACCCTGGTCGGAACTGTAACAATAAAGTATATTCATGGTTTATATTTATGCAATAAAAATGAGTAAAATATAAAATGGATTTTTTTTACCACCAGATATTATCAGATAAGTTTTTAAATGCAACGCTAATCCATAATGAAGAGTCTTTTGTCGCTGGGTGTCGTTGGTTAGAGCACTAATAAATGAATAGGACAAACTTTATAATTTGTAGTATATTCCCAGTGGGCACCAGACCATCCTCAGGACGTCTTTAAAACGTCTAACTATGTTCCGGAACATTGAAGTCGATGTTACAAAAACGACAAAAAACAACCTTAATACGTCTGTAGAACGTCTAATGCCCGGCATTTTGATATCTTTTAGATGTCCTGAAATGTCTGTGAGACGTCCCTGAAAAGTACATGCTACCTTCTAGAAACGTTTTATTCCGAGTCCGAAATCATCAGAATATACATTTGATGATAGTATATTGCATTACAAGTGGTAGGCGATGGCCTTTTCGTGATAAGTGCAGTGTTTTTAGGACGAGTCTCAAAACACTGCACGAGTCAAGAAAAGGGCCTACCACGAGACATGCACGAAACTTTTTACAACAAGATCATGAAAATCGTGAAAAAAACGGTTCCTTGTTGAAGTTTGGGGGGGGGGCCGGTCCGGGGGGGAGGCCTGGTGGGGGTGCAGGGGGCGAAGCCCCTGCTGGGGGGTTCGGGGGGCGAAGCCCCCCGATTGAAAAAGAAACCAAATCATAAATTAAAATTATTATAAGATTACCATAAGATTAAATTAAATAAGTTTAACTACCAAATTTTTTCAAATAAAAAGAAGAAATTTAGAATGATGAAAAATGTATACCTGTTTATTTTAGCAACTTTATTTTAAAGAGAACACTTTGAAGAGTATAACATTTTGAACTAATTTAAATTTTCCCGCAACTTTGACTTGAGCAACTATAGCGCACCTAGCGGCGGAGAGGCTACCGGCTTTGATAACCTTATTTCTGAATGCTGTCGCGCATTTGTTCGGTTTTCTTCAGTAGTTAAATCAATGTGATATTATCAAAAATAGAAAAAATTTCAGATTCGGACGAAAGTGAAATCTTTCAGTGTACGCCTCCTATTTCTGCACGGTAAGTCGCGAGACGAGCGCGCTACAGTTGTCGCTGAAAACATCGACCTATTTCCGTCTTTATTTAACTATCTTCCTTTCACTTATTGTGAAAATGTGGAATGCTTACGAAAAGAGGCCTTTTCGTAAGCATTCCTCATTTCGTACGTTCTTTATTCGCATCGTTCGAAATGCGCCACATTACACACAGATCATAAGTACGAAAACACGCCATTTTCATGATAGTGTTGTAAAAATGTTTATGCCTAATTAACAGTAAACATTTGAGATAACATATTTTTTTATAAGAATGTGCTAAAAAAGACTTTTTTTACTTTTTGAAATAAAAATACCACTGTGAAGTAGTTTTTACGTATTCACTATGGGTGAATTTATTTGTGCTCATTTCATGAGCATTTTTCTTCCTCATAAGTATCAAATAAATTTGCTTTCTGGTAGAGGCAGGCAGTTGCATGTTAAGTTTCATACAGTATTTGTTTCGATTCGTAAACATTTGAGAAATATACTCTGTAAATTTAATTTTAATGAACAGAAAAAAATAGAAAACAGAAAATTTCAATAATATGTAAAAGGGCAGAGAAAGATAGATATATTGATAATAATAATAATAAATAATAATAAAAAATGTTCATATGGAGATAGCTGTTATCATTTTATCGAATTATATCAATTTGAATTTCTCAAATTATTTTTTGTCATTCTCACGATATTTAATGGAGTGAATTTCGGACATTTTCATCTTACAAAGCTTCGTTTTTCATATTTTTTAATTTTAGAAAGTGTACAAAAATGTTTGATTAATTGACGTTTGTCATTTTGGTTATTTTTTTTTCTCATAAGATAATATATTATAAAGTAAATATAATACATTTATGTTTAAAATGAGTACTATGCATATTAATGGTAAGAATTATTATTTATACATTATTTGACGCAGCAAATTTCAATATAATTTATTAACACTGTACTGAGTAATAATGACATTCAATTTATAGAAGAAATCTCTGCAGAGGATTACTTTAATGCCTATGAATTGAAAATTCCGTACAAAGAATTTCCAGTTATATCTAGATACGTTGTAGAATGGAGAAATTCAGAATTTCTAAACGACTACTTAAGAGAAAACCGAAACTACTAAAAATAAATCGAGAAAAGAATAGTTAAGATACCGAAGAATATACAACACAAATGCCCAAAAGTTTAGCCAAAAATTCACTTTTTCTGCGATAAGTTCTTTCTTCTTTTTCAATTTTCTTTAAATATTGTTATATAAAGATATATATCTATAGTATATTATGACCCAAGGCCAGAAATTTGGATTTCCGGGCGTGTGTGATATGAAGGCCGAGGCGAAGCCGAGGCCTCATAACACACACGCCAGGGCATCCAATATATCTGGCCGTGTGTCGTATACTATTTTTCTTCGTCCCCAGCCGAAAGTACGTTCAATAATTAATGTTATTTAATAAAATGCGTTGTCGGCTGCTAGCTCGGATGCTTTTTCTTTTGTGGCCTGCTTCAGTACGTGCTCCCGGCCACCTCAATTAGCGCTGCTGCTGCTCTCGGTCAGCTGAGCGGATGCATGGGATTCGGTCGCCCGCCCGAATTTTGGAAAGCCGAGGCGGAGCCGAGGTTTTACTGGTCGGGCGGGTATCAAAAACACATCTTTTTTATTATATATTTTTTCGCAATACTTCTTCCTCGTTTTTGAGGTTGAACACACCGACGCTCTCTTTTTTTCCATTTACCTGTCAAAATAGATATTTTTCAGAGGCTAAGTACACAATAACACAATACTGAGCGTTGCTACGTCAGGTTGCTACGTCGCCACAAAAATCTCGCAGCCAATCAGAGATCGCGTTAACTCTAGCAGGCCGCAAAAGCCACTGTTCCCGGACATAAATGCGGCCGGGAAGACGTACTTTCGGCTAGGGGACGAAGAAAAATAATTTTTATAAATCTATAAACATTTTAAAATATAACTTTTTCCAGATTAGATGCAATCCACAAATAGATTTTTTCAAATTGCATGATTATATAAATTATAAATAAACACTGACTAGTATTACGGAATTTTCTGTAAAATTAACTGATAAAGTATAGCGGTAGCGCTAGTATTACACAATTTTTCGTAACGTTCCTCCTGAACGAGCGGCAGAAGTGGTTAATCTTACGGAAAATTGCATAATTGTAGACAGTTCGTTTATTTATTCAAAAAAGTTGCATTAAGTATTTGTATTTGATAAGTGAAACAAATTTTAAAAAAATATTTCTCAATGTAATCATTGAAATTGACTACACAGCAAACAATTATTTTATGTATAAGATAAGCCGAAAATGTTATTTCCAGAAAGAAAGTTTTCCTCATATCAACAGAATTAACAATATATTTTTTTAAACTTATGAATCAGTATTGCTAGGTCATAAGAGGTCATGGAGGATTCGTCAATAGGTCATGCGACGCATCTCAAAGGCTCGAACAAATATAGCAGATACAGTAGTGTAGTATTTCTAATATGAACAAAGTCCTTTTCCTAAGAAGTAAACCTTTTTTTAAACTTCATAAATCGGTACTTGGTAGATCATAAAAGGTTCAACAAAAGGTCGATCGGTGCGTCTTTAAGGCGCTTACAAATACACAAGATAAAGAAGCGTTGCATTTTGAATATCAAAAAAGTTTTGCTCATATAAACAGAATAAACCATTCTTTTGAAACTTCATAACAGGTAGGTTTGAACAGTTTTAACAGTAGGCCAATCGATGGGTCTCGACGACTCGATCAAATATACCAGATATTGTATTTCTGTATTTTGAATATCAACAAAGATTTTCTTATATAAACAAGGATTTTTTCTTTGTAAATCTCTAAACTAAAAAAAAACACTCCTACATTGCCGAGCTAGCTTAAAATCCCATCAGACCTGGAAATCAATTGGAGCTATAAGTTATCCAAATTTCATGATCGTAGCTCTTACTTTTCGAGATTTGGTGAATAGAAAAAAAATTAAGGCAAAGAGAAAAACTTTTTCCATTTTGCAACATTTTAATTATTCTACTCAGTCAGTATTACATTTTTATCCTGCATATGTGAGAAGACACATTAATATAAAAACTGTTAAATATATCTAGAGTAATTATATTACTTAAATAAGTAAGTATATTACTTATAGTTATGTAGTCTATGCATTATGAACTGGTTGTCTCCTTGCCCTCTTGTCTATATCAGCGTTGACTTTCACAAAGAGTTCAAAAGATAGTAAAGATTTCAGAAAGATTTCAAAGATTCCAAAAGCTTTTGAATATTTCAAAAGATTTCAGAAAATTTCAAAGAAATTCACGGAGATTTTCAAGATATCCAAGATTTTCAAAGATTTCAGAAAAATTCCAAAGCTTCTAAAAGGTTTGAAATATTTTTAAGATTTCAGAAAATTGCAATGATTACACAAAGATTTAAAAATATTCAAAAACCTTTCAGAATATTTCTAAGATTTCAATGTTTCACAAAGATTTCAAGAATTCCAAAAGGCTTCAAAGATTAAAAAAGATTTGAGAAGATTTCAAATAATTTTAAAAACATTTCAGATAGATTTCAAAGATTTAAAAATTTCAAAATTATAAAAAGATTTCAATTCCAAAATTCAGCCAATGTTTAATGATTTCACAAAAATTTCAAATATTTGCAGAATATTTCACAATGATTTACAAAAATTTCAATGACTTTACAAATATTTCAGAAAATTTCTAAGATTTCTAAGATTACGCAAAGATTTCCAAGATTTTAAAGAAATTCAACAAGATCTCAAAACATTTAAAAGATTTTATTGCAAAAGATTTCACAAAGATTTTTTACTATATTTATTAGAATTTGTATTCCTGGTTAATTCCCGGTTTTATTTTGATTCCCGGCTGCATCGCGGTTTTCCCGATTAGTAGACACCCTGGTCCTTCTTCTGAATCAAAATCAAAATTATTTTATAAAACTCCCATTTCATGTCAAAAATTTTCTGTACGAAGTCAAATAATAATTTTAAATAAAGTCTAAATTATAATTCTTT
>CAKNXH010062979.1:87865-179892 GCA_932178445.1 Andricus quercusramuli | reverse complement strand
GTAGTATGCCAGGACAGAAATATGTGGCGACAAATAGTTTATAAACATAGTGACAATAGAGTGAATGATGCCTGAAACAAAGACCTTGGATACTAATGGGCCCAGGTGGGGAACCATACATAATAATTTTGTGAGGCTCCTCACTTGGGGTGATCGCTAGAGAGATTGATCAGCAACCTGGGTCGGAGCAGTGTTGCGGAGTGAACGTGCAATTTATATAAATAACACGAGAACTCCAGATCAATCTAAAACATCTATACATAACACCCATATACCCATCCACCCTATACCCATATACCGATCAACCTCATACCTATATACCTATTTCACTACTTTCCAACCGAACAAGTCACGCCTACCCCGGAAGGGAAAAGGCTTAATGGTATAATAATAATAATAATAATATAAATGAATTTTGTTAATTTTTTTAAATTTATGAATGAGAACTTGAGAGGAATAAAGTAAGAAAAAGGGACTTCAAAATTGAACTATGGGATATTAGATGCAAATTTTGATCAAACCTCGAGGCTGTATCGATATTGGACCTCTGTTGCGAATGTAGGGCGTCGGACGATCGAGATGCCCGCGGCATTCGCAAACGCAAACGTAATTGGGTATACCAAGTACGCACACGCGTTTCTACGTGAGCTTCGTTGCGCGAGCCCATTAAGTTCTGGAACACCACGAGGACCAGGTGGTATACCGGTGAAAGGAAGAGTTTTGAAATCAGTCAGAGAACACTAGAAAAAAAAAAATTTCAGTAATTTATTTCGTTTAAATTTTTAAAAACTACAATTAAATTAATTAATTGAAAGAATTGATTTTGTTTCCTAGTGTTTGAACATGTAATGTGCTACATATTGAAGATAATAGTTTACTGATAATGAAATAGTCTTATGTATGTCTTCAGTTTTTCACTCTTCTCCTAACTTAAACGAGAATTTCGCTATCTTTGACTTTTTTCTTAGTGTTCTTTAGTGTTAGAGTGTATACGAACAGTGTTGCGATTAATTTTAAAAATAGTCTCTGCTCGGTTTTGGCCCTTCGTGAAAGCCGTCGACTGGCTCAGTTCTTGTGGAGGTCCTTCATGTGGATTAGTTCGCGAGTGGCTCGTCGGGCAGCTGGACGTGTCGTTTTCCGATTTGTAATCGCGCCGGAAACCACGCGTTCGCCAACCTGCAAATCAGTCCAAAAGTATTCAACCCTAATTATACAAATTCGGACAAATTTGGATCATAAGTCAATTTTTTAAATTTATAAATGATTCAAATGAGGTAGTGAAATACGGAGCGTTAAAATTTTTGCGTACTGTACCAAAATTATTGTTATTAATTGTAATCACTCGAATTAATCCATTTTTAAATCGTGATATTTAAAATATGAAGCATTCAAGCTGAAAAATAGTTAAAGTTAGAAGTAATAAAATGTAAAGGCTTTTTAATTAAATAAATAAAATGATCGTGAAAGGCGAAAGCTGAAAAATAGTTTGCCAATTATATTTGGCTATTTATTAACAGCTCCTAAATCTGTGAATAATTGCAAGGCCTTTCATGTTAAGAACGGTTCAATTAGAACAAAATTTGAAATTTAAAGCCTTAAAATTTAAAAACATAAGGTCAATTTGAAGAACATAAAAATCTGAATAAGTATTAATTTTGAAATCTATCACAAGAGTGTACCAATATTTAAAAGTTAAAAAGTGTGAGCTTCCGAACACAAAGTTAATATTAAACGAATCCGAATTTGAAAATGCTTATTCTGGAAATATCTATAATTCTCCTTTGAATTTTCAAATTTGAAACCTCTTCAAATTCACAGCTTTAAAGAATTTCAGGGATCACAGTTTTTCTCCTATTCTCCTCTCCATTTTTTAAATAGAAATTCTCAGAAATTATGAAATATACACTAACTATAATAATCATTGTGAGTTTCATATCTACAAAATTATTCTATTAAAAACTAGAATATTCTACCGCGTATAGTAAAAGTTTAATTTTTTCAACTTACAGAATTATTTATGATAATCAATTAACATTTTTTTAATTTAAATTTAAAGTGTTATTAATTTATTATTAATAATAAATATATTGAAATGAATGTGTATAATACGGAAGCACCTATATGAATAATTTATAAATAAATAAAGTACAAAATAAATACTCTTAAAAAACGTAAAGCTGAAGCAGTTCAAAAGATGTTGAAAATGTGAAAACCGGAGACAGAAGCTGTTACCCAATATGAAATTGCGACAGTTGTAAAATATAATTATAGTAATTCTAAAAAATAGAAGGTGAACACTTTTAAATTGCAATGTACAAAGCTAAACAATTTAAAAATTGAATATTCTAAATTTATCAACTGTGTTGAGCAGTCTCAAATTTCATTTTTAAATCTTACCAATAAAAAATTTACAAATGATCATTTGTCTGATTTCAAACTACAATATTTCAGAGTTAAGTAAAACTATAAATATAAAATATTTTTACATACGAAATGAAAAATCTTGGAAATACAGATTTTATTATATTTATAAGTATCGCAATTTAATTATTCATGACAGTATTTTTCAAACATAGAAAATGTTCTTGATTACCTATGAGATAACGATTTTAACACTTATCCAATAAAAATAAAAAATCTTTAATGGCAAACAAAAATAGAAAACCGTTTAAGATTATTTAAAAATATAAAATTTATTATAGAAAGATTGTTTCTTCTTTTCTACATGTAAAAATAAATGTTTAATTTTTCTCATATATTTCCCCTTTTCGTAAAAAAATTACGCTATTCCCCCATTTTTGAACTATTTTGACACTGCGATCCCTAGAATTTTAATAAAAATAATAAAAAATTTAAAGCTATTCGACATTTTTTGAAATAAAAATACTTTTTTGCAGCACAAATGTGAAAATCTTGTAAAATTGTGTTCAAATTTTCGAATATGCAAAGTAAACAAATTTAACATTGGAAAAGAACTAAATTTGAACTACATCTCGATATTCAAATATTTCTAAATTAACATGATTCGAACTTGAAATTGCTTGAAATATCCTGAAATTAAGTATCAAAATTTACCAATGCTCCTGGAGTCCAATCTCAAAAGCCTCAAAATGGAAAAATATTTCAAGTTATCCACATCTTAAACTTTTCTAAAATATTTTTTAATTAAATGTAATTTGAATAAATTATCCCTCCATTTTTCTTGTTGGTACCAATAACTGTATTGCTACCAATAAAGTATTTTACAAATCAAAGTAGTTGAACCTCCGAACTTTTTTTTTCGATGTTGAAAGCCTTTGTCTGTAAACAATTTTTCAATTTAAAAATAAAAGGCTTCGCAATTTGAGTCTTGAAAATGCAAAAAAATCGGAATTGGAAGCCCTTCAAATTTGAAATGATTCTAACATCAATTATCAAAATTTGAAGTCTCTCGAAATTCAAAGCTTAAATAATATGAAACCTTGTGAATTTTTAAAATCGTCACTTGAGGCAGTTGAAAATTGTAATTCTTTGAATTATTTACAACTATTACCTATCTAAACTTGAACTTCCATAGGACCAGCAGTGTTTAAAACTGAAAGCTTTGACTAAAAAAATTCTTAAATTTCCTATAATTCGAAATATAAAGCTTCAAACTTTCCAACTTTTTAATTTGAAAAATCGATATTTTTACAGTATAATATGTTGTTTAAATTACGAAATTTAATTATTCTTAATTGCATCAGAAATATTATTTTTTGAAGCTGGCAATCTTGTTTAATGCTAAAATAAATTTAAAAATATATAAAAAAATGAAATTCAGTTTTTTATTACTTCTAGACATTGTATACTCGTACCGGAAAAATGCGGCTATTTGCACCGAAATTTCGTTATGCTTAGAAACGGTCACAATTCTAATTAGAACGATCCAGAATAAAAATAGCTGAGTATATATTAAATTTTACAAAATTTTGATATACAAATTTGAGGAGATTAAAATTGGAAATGATTTTGATTTGAATTATTTACATGTTTCATGTCCCGAAATTCAACGATTCCAAAATGTAAGTTATAAAAAAATTCTTATTAATAAAACCAAAAATTGAACAAAGCCTATTTAAAATAAATTCAATTAATTTTATTGTAATATTATTAATCTCGCCATTAAAGTCAATCATTACACTCATCTCAATATATAATTTGTTAATAAAATTACAATACAATTACGTCAGTAAACACGATTTTCTAATTGCAAATTTTTAATAATTCCCTCTTATATGATTTTAGTCTTTTATTTGAACTTGTAGACACCTTGAAGAATTCGGTTTATTAAAAAATCGTCAAGTTTACCTTACTATCTGATCAGATGTTATAAAAAGATATTGATAAGCTCGATTTGACCAATAAAATCTGAAAACAATCAGACGCTAAAAACAGTCTGCTTATGATTTGGCTTTTTAATCTCGGGGTATCCGTATAAGAAGTAAAATCGCCGCTTTTATATAATCGGATCAGAAA
Source organism: Andricus quercusramuli (assembly GCA_932178445.1). Taxonomy (NCBI): domain Eukaryota; kingdom Metazoa; phylum Arthropoda; class Insecta; order Hymenoptera; family Cynipidae; genus Andricus; species Andricus quercusramuli. The sequence goes on along the minus strand of CAKNXH010062979.1, from coordinate 175,395 downwards.
AAATTCTTGTTCGTGTATGTATCTATGAACTATAAAAAAAGTATATGTGGTTTTACGTAACGATGCGATCATCATTCATGCAGCACCTGGAAATTTGTTGTGAAAATAAATAAGAACGCGGACATTCAATCTCGTCAAGAATAGTCTGCTGGTAAAATCTTCAGAGGAAGGCTTTATTTCCGTTGGCGGAGACTTGAGCCTTTTCGCGATGCCAAAGTGATTGTGTCTTAAATTGCCAAAATAATTACTATTTTTATTTCCTTTTATATTTTATTGTTGGACTGAAACTAATGGTTGGTTAAAAATTCATTAAAATTCATCCGTGGGTTTTTTAATTTAATGAAAAAGTGATGACTGAATACGATTCAAAACAGAATTCAACGAAAAACGTAAATTTAAATAGAAAGTTTAGTATTTTTCCAGAGTGTTAAAAAAAAAGTTTCTGTAAAGTTGCTACTGGCGAATTTGAAAGTGGACATAAAATGTTGCTTTGATATCATTTCAAAATTGAATATCCTTTTATTTAAATAAATATAGAATTTTATTGAATGAAAAATATAGCTGGAATTCAAGTAATTAAATAGAACCTAACATGGAAGTGCTACAAGAATATTTTACGAATGGTTCTCATTATCGAGGAAGAAAACTGTTCTGAAGAAAGTGAAGTTTTTTTATTATTAAAAAAATTAGGAAAAATCCAAAAATGGATTCAGTGAGAGATTTGAAGAGACTTCTTTATGAGAGAACTGAAGCTTTGAGAAAAAGGGATGAAGCTGTGGATGCCCTAGAAAAGGCACTTGAAGAACGTGATTCTACGATTAGATATCTTCAAAATGAAATTGATAAATTTAGACAAATTGTGGATCTTAATATGGTCACTGGATCATTGGGGCCTTGTCAAAGGTTGAAGAGACAAGCAATTTCTGCTGAGCCTTTGAGAAATGATTCTAAGCCAATTCCCAAGTTCAGCAAACCACAAAGGTACTTAATTTTACAGATGATTCAGTGATATTTTTAGAGGAGCAGAATATTTAAAAATATTAGGTATAAACTATGTTTACTGGAATTTTTACTTGAAAAATCTGCCACAAAAAAATAAAAAATGGTACAGATATTCCAATTTTTTTAAAAAAGAAAAAAAGCTTCTCAAAAACCGCACCTTTTTTCCTGGAATTGTTAGGAATAATAATTATTAATGTAGTTTAATTACCATACATTTTCCATTTGGTTTTTTTTATGTTTTTCGGGAGAAATTTTTTTTTTTAATTTTTGTTTTTTAAACGTGAATTTTCTATTTCGAATATTTTATTTTTCGGGAATTTTATTTTTCGGAATTTTTTAGTTGTCCCATGTAAACATTCAAATAGTATTTTCTTCTTAATTTTTGGTCTTCAGAAGTTAAAAAAAAGGTTTAAAGTTAAATTTATAAATTATTTCTGAGCCTTACTATTCACTTATTATTTTTCTCGCTTCATTTTGAGGAAATTTGTTGAATTTTTGAAACCTACATTTACAATTTTTTCTTATCTATGTCACATTTTTAAAGTTGATAAAATATTATTTTTAATATCTGAATTTCTGGTTGATTGATGAAGCAAGAAATGAGCTATCAATTTGACTAAACTTTCGTTCAATTTATCTAATAATTCCAAGAATAATTCAGATGATCCTTTCTTTTTTCCCTGTCCTATACGCCCACCGAATTTTTACATATAAGTTTTAAGAATGGTTAAATTTGGCATTGTTTAAATATTGTAAACCTCTAGAATTTGAAAGTTTATAAACATTTCAAAATTTTCACCACCTAAAAATTGTTAACTTTTGATGTCACAGAAAAAACAGAAGTGAATTTTTGTTCCGGTTAATTTTCAAGCAGATCAAGTCAAATTTTTTCGCATCAAAACAAAACAAGATTCAATAAAGTTGACATGGTAACCATTTTCCATGTGGTCGGTAAATCTTAACAAATGAAGTTAATTGTTGTTGCAGGTAAAGATTACTCTGAAATCGCTATAAAGATTATATTTCGTTTTTTCTGTGATATTTCGAGGTTTGAAAAAGTATTTTACAGCACAAAAAGGTAAATGTATATGAACTACATTTTTAAAAGCAAACTTGTATTTCTGTGCATAAATCAGTCAGCTCTTCCACTTGTGATTATTTTTATCAGTGTTTGAAAATAAAGTTTAAGTTAGAAAACTCATTTTTTTCACCAATGATTTGTGATAATGAATATTTGGAATTTCTGTCTTCATTAATTGTTTAACCTGCAGATATAACGTGAAGGGTTTTTTAATGAATAATGGTCGATAGATAAAAAGGATCCACTCATTTTTATTCTGAAATCGTAGTCGCTATTATTAAACTCGAAATACGGGCGACATTCTAATTGGTAATGAGATGTCGAACTTTCTCGTCACGTTGCTGTGGATGAATTCTTTACCTCTGCATTTCCATATACAGACATACTTTGGATTTAAACACCGTTTTCAGATTATAAAAACAGCGATTTGAATAATTTGATAATGAGAAACACAATTCCAGATTATATACATAATATAGGTAGACCCAAATGAGATAATGCCTCTTTTACTCCAAGCTAATTGGTTTTTGTTTACTATTTACTTTATGCAATTTGCTCATCACGCCTGAGTAATTTCTATCAGTCTTTATAGGAGTTAGATAACTTTAATTAACTCGAATATAAGAGGTAATAAAAAGATAGAATAAAATTGTTATTGCTTTCTATTTCCGTCAGTTGAATGTATATTTCTTGCGAAAACATTTCTCATAAAAATTAGAGCCAAAATTAAAAATGTATTATATTATAAAATTAATTATTTTTGTTAGTTGAGATTAAATAATTGAAGCAATGCGTCAAAGAGGGACCTATATAAAATTTGCATAAGTAACCTGAATAATAAATATGTCTAAATACCATAAAATGAACTTCTGTAGATTAGAATGAATCGAATTTGATCGTGTTAAAAACTCAAGTCAATCATATTATATTGGTTCATTTACATAGTAAGTCTTGTAATATTTAAAGACTTCTAATATTCATTATTATTATTATTATACCATTAAGCCATATCCCTTTTGGGGTAAGCGTGACTCACTCGGTGAGGAAGGGAGTAATGTGGGGAGGGGATGTAGATTTTTAGATTGATATGGAATTCCTGTGTTGTTCATTTAAATAACACGTTCGTTCCGCAACACTTCTTCGGCCCAGGTCGCTGATCAATGTCTTTAGCGATCATCCCAGGTGAAGGGCCTCACAAAGTCATCATCTAAAGCTCCCCACCAGGGCTCATCAGCATCCAAGGTCTTTTGTTTCAGGCGTAATTCATTCAACTGACACTCTTTCTCTTGCATTTCTTATAAACTAATTGTCGCCACACTTTCATATCTTGGCATACCTCTTTAGCTTCCTTCACGTCCATGCATTTTCTCATGCAATTACTTGTGTTTCTATGGCTTCTTATGTCTCCTCGAATCAGGATCTCAATCACACATTCTAACCATTCTTTCCGCGGTCTGCCTCTGGGCACGCTGCCATTTACTTGACCTTAATACATACTTTTTTCATTAGTCGATCATCTTTCATTCTCACAACATGCCCAAACTATCTTAACGTATTTCTGTCACATATGTCAGCTAGTGTCTCCTCTACACCACATTCTTTGAGGATTATATCATTACTCACTTTGTCCATTAGTGTTTTACCGCACACAATGCGTTAACTTTACTCTTATCCTTTTCTTGGTAGGTCCAGGTCTCGCTATCGTACAGTACAGTCTGTATAAATATAGACTTATATATTGCCCTTTCAGCATTACCTGATATATTTTTTCTTCTGATAATGGATCCTGCTCTACCGATGACCTTCTTACCTTCGTTTATACGCTTATCTGACATTTTTTCTCTCTTTCCGTCGGTGGTGAATCGGCTACCAAGCTATACGTTCTTATCAACTTGTTCTATTCTTTCATCGTTTAGGACAGTGTTGCATTTTGTTTTCTTGCCCTTTCCTTGAAATATCATAATTTTTTTATTTACTTTAATTTGGAGGCCCGTGTTATTCTTCATGCTTGTATTCAGTTTGCTCAGCATTCTTTTCAAGTCTTCGATTGACTCTGCCATAACAACCTTAACATATAATTTTTATGTAAATCAAATTGTTTTTTGAATGAGATTCTTATACCGCTGTCAAAATTCATGAGAAGTCGTCTTTGATTTTGCAACTGGATGTTCGCAATCCGTCTTTCAAGTGTATGTTGTTGTCTTGTATTGCAATCGTTCTTATTGGGTTGAAGAGTCATCATCCTTTCGTGAAAGATTAAGAAAACGATACTTACAAGCAGACACTAAAACTATGTCGCGAGTCAAGACTCGTGACCTCGTTTCATGAAACATGCGATGCAATCATCAAAAGTGGAGAAATTTGATTTTGACCCCAGAACCATTGATTACACCCACATTACATGCTTTTATTCAATTCTTATATAAATATCAAGTTGCTACCAAAAATATAGAAGTAGACGCTTTCGAAAAATTATATTTAGTGAAAATAAAACAAATCTTTTATTATTATTTGTATTTTGAATCAAACTTCGGTATGTAATTTACCCTAAATTTCGTATTAAAACAAAAATACACCAAATATAATACTAAATGGCAATTACCTATGTTTTGATGTGAAAAATAGTTTTTCATGAATGAGTCTGAAATTCGCAACGATTACCCTTAAAAAAATGCATCTCTCTAGCACATGTGTATTGTGTAACTCACCCTAAATCAACCTCAGAAGATAACAAAATTCTGGAAAAGGCACTAATTTGAAAAGTTGAAATGTTTTCCTTGAGAATAGTAGCATTTCATTTCAAAAGTATACAAAGAAAATTTCGTTGCTCTAACGCATTTGGAACTCACCCTAAATGAACCCATAAGTTAAAACATTTTGTTCAAGACATTCATTTAAAATGTTGAAATTTTTTCATTGAGAATGGCGCATTTCATGCCTCAAGTATCCAGAAAAGTTTAATCCCTCTAGCCGCTCCGCATGTGGAATCCATCCTAAATCAATCCTTACATGATGGTTTTTAGTCATGAAATACTGTCATTAACTACAAAAACATTGCGACTTTTCAAATCAGCGTCTTTTTACAGAATTTTTTCATCTTTAGGCATTGATTTGGGGTGGAATCCACATGCGCTATAGAGATTAAACTTTTTTGTGGTGCTTTTGGCATGAAACGCTGCCTTTGTCAGTAAAAACATGTCGAGTTTTTACATATGTGTTCCATAGGAACTGTAGGAATAAAGCCCTTAAAATGGTATAAGGCTTTAATTTGAGATACTTGAATTTCCCAACTTTTAAAAAATGTTTTAATTTTGAAGATATGCTATAGAACAAATTTTATTGTTCTGTTTTATACGTTTTAAATTTCCTTTTTTGGAAGTCTTCAATTTCACTTTTCAACTTTATTTTCATTTTGAATTCTATAAAGTTACAAATAGATTCAAGTTTAGAGCTGCAAATTTGTAATTGCTTAGCTTTGAATGCTCAAAATTTTTAATTATTCATACAGAAAACAGCCCTTCCTCTTAAAACAAAATTCTGTTCTCTGTGCACATTGAGCTGCACTTTTTGCAGCCTTCAATTGAAAATTCTTTAATTTAGAACGCTTCAAATTTAGAAAAATTTGCAATTGCTTGAGGTTGGAATTATTTAACAAATTGAACGCTTCGTAAAGACTTCTCTGAAATGTGCTAGTATTACGTAAGACAGAATTAAATGGATGAAAGTTAGAGTTGAGATTTTCCTGGCTTCGATGAAGCTGCTGTGCACATAATTATATATTGAGAAATTTTCGTGATTAGTGGACTCGTAGGCATCATATCATCTCTATATAGATGTAAGATATCTCTTCTGAGCAAACCAATTGTGACCAATTAGACTCTTTATCTTATAGTTTAGTCACTTGCTTGCCACCAGTCTGTCTAGGAACTCGTGCTTGAAAAATGAAAATTGAAAGATTGTGCTTAATACTCAAGCCGCAGCCGTTCGTGAATGACTTTTTTCCTGAAACCCTGATTGCCTTTGAAAAAAGGATATGTTTATACGTATTATTCGAGAGAACAAAGTAATCTTCTAATTACATCATTAACATTTAAAAAAAAATAAAAACGTAAAAGGAATTAAGAATAGTTCTAGTGTGAAATAATATAAAATACTTATTTTATAACAATCATAATTCATACATGTTAAAAATGTTGTACGGCCAAAGAAATTATTCTTTTAAGTTAGTACATATTTCTTTGATTCAAAAGAAATCATTCATTTCTTATTTAGAGAACTTTTTTAAGTGATCATAAAAATATAAAAACATTATTTCAAAATGTGTTTCTTCTTTCAAAAGTCTATTTTGCGAGTGAGTTCTGAAGCTGCCTTGAAAGATTGATTCGGATTAAATTTGTTGTATTGGATATCCGTTGAAATGAGTTCAAGGCACTTGAATAAAAGATGATCCTACTTATACTTATTGAATGCTTCTGCCTAAGACTTCAAAAGTAATAAACAATCACTTTTGAGTCATATTTATCTTTTATGTTCTACAATCAAAAACAATACTATCTTGAAATAAAATTTCATATTTTATATCCTAAGCTATTTTTAATTGAAGTGAAACTGAAGATTATTGAATATGAAATCTATATGCGATTATGTTTCAAAGAGCTAGGATTTTCATAGATACCCTTCTTTGACATCCAATGTTGGTAGCCGGCTGCACTGGGGAAAGGTATTCTGCAGTTTTCCTCTCCTTTGGCCAAATATCCAAGCAAATGCGAGCGATCTCAATGAAAAATTGGTTGCAGATGTTTTGGAATTGTAAACCTGTAGGCTTATTGAGATTTGGGATAATTATTGTGATCTTGAGTGGTGTGCGGAGGAGGTAGGGGGGGGGGTGGTTAGATACGTACAAATTTGAAAAGGATATATGGACAGAAAAGTGAATAAATATATTATATAAGTAGGACTAAGGACCATTATATCATTTTCTATGGCTACGATTTTATTTATGCAATAATTCAAGCATTCTTGATACTTGTCTTTTTAATTTGGGACAATTCCATAATCGAGTATATTTAAATATCGAAGGCGTTACAAAAGAATAAATGAGAAAATTAATATTTGGTTGCCTCATATTTATTGTACGGCCAATTGATCTAATCTTCGATTCCTATACATTGTTTTACTATTGTACACATTGTAACACTTGTGATAATTGATCAGCTTCAAATTTTAAACATTGTTTGCGTAAAAAATGTCATAATTTTTAAACAGGAAGTAGGGTAATTTGCACGAATTCAAATTGGATACGTGCTTTTTCGAAATATATGTAATGTTGACACTTTTTAAATTTGAATCATTTTAGCTTAAAGACATTTAAAATGAAAAATTGTAAGTTACACAATTTCTAATTTGTTCTCATACTTATTTTTAAATTTCAGTCACTACATAAGCAATGGACAATTTTGAATTTAAAAAACGCTGCAACTTTTAAGCTTTCTTCAAAACTGAACAAATGAACGATTTCGAAATTGATTTAAACAAATTTTATTTTTCTGGTTTGAATTAAAATGTGAAAAATGGTCTATCGTCCAATTGCACCTTATTCTTTTCAAAATTCAACCGTTTCAAATTAAGTAATTTCTTTGAAACCTATTAAATGTCCTATTAATAATTAGGCCGAGTTTAAATTTCCGGAAGCTCTGTACGTTTACCTACCTTTATCACACGATCTAGTCTAAACGTACGGACCTGGAAAGGGTAAAGGGGAGCTGGAAAAGGGAAGGAGGCGTGACATCAGTCATGACACTACCTAATAATTATTTAAGCGTTTACAATTAAACAGTTCTATTTCGGTAAATTTTAAATTGAGGCTTTGAAAATTGAACAATCAGAAAATACTATCAATCTGAATTTAAATTACTCCTTAAAAACCTACTTCAAATTAGAGAAGAACGCGAACTATTAGGAGAATGTGATTTTGAATAACTGTTTAGCATTTACCTTTAGATTACTTAGATTACTGATTTTTTTTCCTGTAACAAAGGGCAAAAGGCCATTGTATTATAAACAAATTTTTAGAATTGAAGGGGCAAACAATTTAAAAATTTAATATTTTCAAGCCTTAGAAATTAAACAATATTGTAATTCTTGAAGCATTTAAAATTTAACAAATCATTTTAAATATTCGTAATCGTACGATTTTTAATTACACTATTTGATGCATAAATTTCTAAAAGTTGAATAAATTCAAATTAAAGCTTTTACACTTGTTAAACAATTTTAAAACAAATAATTGTCTATTACATTTTCCTGCACGTAAAAAATCTCTGAGTGTGAAAAACATTGAAAAGAATGGATTTTTTAATTCTTGAATTTTACAAGCATTTTATTTTCCATTTTGGTTTCTGAATGACGAATATTTTTTTTCTTGTATTTGAGTTTCTATGACATAATTACTTACGTAGAAACTGGTGCAAGAAAAATATGAACAACAAGTACAAGTATACATGAATGTGGAATATCAAAGTTGGCCAAGTAATTTGGAACAAAATATAATAAAATATTTTTGAAAAACTTTTTTTTTATATGCTACCCTATAGACATTTTTAAAAGCGACTTTTAAAACATTATAGTACAACTTGGAGGGATTGTATTATACCATCTAACTTCCATACCGACCAATTTTTTATTAACATCATTTTGCTTATACATTCGATCCCGCCAAGTTTTATAATGTCTCAAATGGCTTTTTAAACATTATTTTGAAACCTTTTATAGGGTACTTTATAAAAAAAGTTTCTCAATACATGTTATTATGAATAATTTTTTCCAAATTACTTAGCCAAGTTTGATATCACAAATTCATGTAGTTGTACTTGGCAGATTTTTTGCATCACAGATGTTTTTGGTGGGATATCATGTCTTTCATATTTAAAAAAGTAATAATTTGAATAATTTTTGTTGAAAATTAATGAAATAAATGGAAAAGGTGGCTAGATTTACCAAAATTAGCTGATACTTCATTTTCTATCCTATTTTATAGAGACATATTTTATTTTCTTAAACCTTTTTCCTTTGTCATACTATTCATAATAAAAAATAAATAATTTTCCTTGTGTGTTATCGTTGAATGATTGTGAAAAAATTTAATTAATTAAGTAATTTTAACGAGAAATTCGTAGCAAAATATTCTCAATATAAATCAAATCGAGGGTCAAATATGAGGCAAACAGTTTGCATAAGAGATGCATTGTAGTTGCATGATTGTAAAAGAATTAAATTTTCTACCTGGGCTTACCTCTGTACCCTAATCTATCCAACCGATTGACATCAAATTTTAATGAGGTGTCCGTAGAAACATGCTCTGGATATTTATTGCCAGAATTTGTGATGTATTTAATAGTTTTTAAAATGTTACCATTCATATCATTTCTGAATTTTTATTTTTTATACTAAATTGTAAGAAAAATTTCTAATTCTTGAAACTGAATAGGTTCAAAATTAAAAATATCGAAAAAAATTTCAATAAGTATCTGTGTGAGATTATGTTGCTACAGAGAGTTCTTATTAAAACTTGGGCAATCGGTTCAATAGATTAGGCTGCAGAAGTGGGCACAGGTAAAAAATTGTTTGTTTTTATGTTTTTTGTTGTTGTTTTAATCTCACAGTTTCTAAGGCATTATCATAAAATCGCGCTTAAACTTTTCGATTGAATTTTTCAATTTCAATTCAAAATGGATACAGTGGATAGGTTGACAAAGCTTGACCGGTACTTCATTTTCTATAAGATTTAATAGAAATATATTTCATTTTCTTGAATAAAAAATGCATTATTGTTGAATTATTGTAAAAAAATTAAATTTTTCACCTGTGCTCACCTATGTAGCCTAATCTATCCAACCTCGTATCCAACATATTTACACCAAATTTGAATTAAAAGTCTGTAGTCATATATCCTCGATAAAAATTACAACAATTTTTGATAAATTGAATAGTTCTTAAAATCTTACCATTTGTCATCTTTAAATTTTAATTTTTTTACAGTAAATACGTAAAATTTATTCAAGGCGCCGAAAATTCTTGCAATATATATATGGGTAATTGTCAAATTGTAGGCAAATTTCAGCACCTACAGTGGCAATCATATTATTATTAGGAATTAAATATTTCATAACGGAAATTGATCTTATCACATGTAACTATTTTAAATCCAAAAGGGGCAGTTATGAAAATAAGAAATAATAATGAATCTATGGGCACGCGCATATAATCAGTCGTACGCTGTTCTATTGTACCGTACGGTAATGATGCGAGAAAAATGTTAAAGTTTAACCTTTTTTATTGTTTATAAAAAAATAACAAATTTTAATTATCGAAAGTCACCTACTTATGAAAGAAAACACCACCAAGCAAGTAACGGAATTGTTTTCATAAATTTTTTTCACTCCGAAAATGGTTTTTAACGCACGTACGGTAATGACGTTTTTGTTGTCAAGATGCACTTTTCAGTTTTAACACTTAACCCGTAAACGTTTTTTCGGCACCTTCAACCCGTAAACCTGGGTCGTTCACGTCCAGCGCATTTTTCAATAATTTGCACTGATAGGAAAAATCTGAAAAAATTCAGGGATCACAACTGAAGTCTCTACTCAACAAACATGCAAAAGACTTTTAGATAAAAATAAATTATTCAAACAATTTTTGTAAATAAACAAAATAAAGTCGAAGAGATGCTGTGTTTTCTTCAAAAAATCATAACTTTTGATCTAATTAAACAAATTAAAAAATTAAAAAAGAAAATTAAATTTCAAACATGCGCCTTTCAAGAAAAAAATATTAAAATTTGCTACCACAAAAATAAATGCTTAAGTTTTAAAGGTGAATATTGGGATATTTCATGGAAGTAAGAGTTTTCGAAATAATGAAATTTTCGGACCTACAAACGTTTATATTTATTTAAAATGGTTAAAAAAAAGTTAAAAATACGTAGTGTACTATACATTTTTATAACTCTAAACAAAGTAAAAAATTGCTAATTTATAATACTTCCGTATTACACTAGAGTCCCACTATAGTAGTTCCCGAGATAAGGGACAAGGCGGTCCAAGGGGACGAGATGGAGCCGTTTGTAAGGTCAGCGGAGTTGCCATGTTTAGGGTTCGGCGCTGTCAGAAGCCACATGAATGAAAGAGAAGAAGAACGGTTTGGAGAGTCCCGAGATAGTGTGAAGCGATGAAGGGTACTCCCGAGACGGCTACTATAGAGGGACTCTGATGTATTCTAAGCAAGTCTATGCTCCTCGCAAACAGGCTTGCGGCACCTAACACAGCAGAAATGCGTTTTTATGTCGCGCTCAGTCACACAAAAAAAACATCTTTTCCGTTTTTCCATTTTGTCGGTTCCTAAAATACTTGTTTCCTGTCGCGAAGAACGCGCTGTACATCATCAGATGTACGTTGCTCCATTTTGAGTTCTATGACCAAAATTATTATTTAGTTAGCATTAGTATGTTCAAATGCGTTAAAAAAACGTTATAAAGTAAAAAATAATCAAATACTCGCTTGCAGAAAAAACAACCGATTCCGGTAAACCTGGGTCGTTCGTGTCCTCCTCAGACTTCGTTCTATCACCACAAAGAGTAAACGTGAACTAGAGACCTGCCTTCTGGCCCTTAGGTCCCCCTCCTAAATAACTTTTTTTAGGGCAGGGTAAGGTCCGCATCCCTCTCGCAGTCACAGAGTAACTCAGTCAATTAGTTTTCGCTCGGACACGAATGACCCAGGTTTACGGGTTAAGTGTTAATATCGGATTCACAGAAAAGAGAGTTAATATTTTAAGCTCAATTTTATAAAAACTTGTACTAAACAATACGCCTAATATTTTTGTATTTATTACTCAACTGTAACTACAATATTTTACTAGAAAAACAGACGTACGGTAATGACTTCTGTAATGGAAAAAATTGAGGGACAGACATCAAGGCTTTTAAAATATTATTTATTTGAATTAAAAAAATGTGCATTCATTAAATTTATGTTCATGTGAAGTTTACAAACTTGATACATTAAGCGTTTTTCAGGTTACTGTCTAAAAAAACGGAGAAAATCAGTTTATCCTTGTGCAAAGTGAGGTTGGGACGCCGTACGGCAGGGCTCGCCAGAATGCAGTCTTTGACTGACAAGACTGACAGTGTCAGTAACGAAGACTAGGTCAAATAGACCCCAATAAATTTTCGTCGAACTTGTCCTTCGACTGGTCCCTAATCCTTCACGGTAAATTACAGTTTGAAAAAATGTATTGCGGACTCAAGTAGAAAAAAATCAGACCCTTCGGTGTGAACAATAAGCCCAAATGAACCGTGACCGTAAAGACCGTAACCCTTTCCAGGATTCCTGGAAACCGAAGAAAAAAATGACGGAAAAACTTTCTGTCAGTCTCGCACTTGTCGTGTCAGTCTGCACCTGCTGAAAGTGGTGAGCCCTGCCGTACGGTAATGACGTTTCGGGTGTTCTTATATTAAATTAAAGTAAATAGGAACAGAAATGAAAAAAAGGAACTGCCCATTCTGTAGACGATGATAATAAGTGTTTATTAAAATTTGAAAAAAATCGGCACGAGCTTCTAAGTTAATGTTATATTATTGGGACTTCAAGTTTGCCTTCAATTTGACAATTACCCATATATATATATACACTTCTTATTAAAACTTGGTATGTAAATCGTTTGTACAAATTAGGCCGCAAAGGTGAGCTCAGGTCGAAAAATTGTTGTTCTTACATATATTTGTTTGTTTGTTTCAATCTCACAGTTCCTAAGTCATTAACATAAAATGACGCCCTAACTTATTTTTGATTGGTTGGTCAGTCAGCTGCGAAGCTTTATCGAAAAGGGTTAATAATTGTGCCTAAAACTCAAAAAAGTTCCAAAATACATGGTTATTCCAGAAAAGGATTCTGGTAGCTTTTTTTGTATGTACTTGGTGTCGATTCGCTAGCGCGAATCTTAATTTGACTCCGGTGCCTCCTTTTAACCAAAAATCTTGTGCGTTTATTTACTCTCATACAAATTTGATGAACATGTCCAACTTTATCTGGAAGAAAAACTTTGAAATATCCTAGCTCTAAATTTTAATAATAATATACTGAAATACATATAAACACATAGGACAATGAAATAAATCTTCAACTGCAATCTTTCATCTTCCTATAATTTTTGTACATTTCTACTTATTAATTGATAATTAAAGATTGACTTATTCTAATTAGAAATGAATAATAAATTATTACAAAAATAGTTATACTACATATTATTGCTAATTTATGGTTTCTTCATTTAACAACTCTTGGAAAGTTTTCTAGGGACATTCTGCTAACTTCCCCGCTACAGATTCCAGTCTGAAATGGACCCAGGATGTTCCAAGAAAACGCTATACTGTCATTACCTCTACCCTCGGTTGATTCCCGGAGGTCTCGACCGTCATTCCAAAACATTCAGTTTACACTAGGTGTACAAAGTACATCTTCTTCGAGGAAGTTGACTGATAAATAATGATTGGTCGCACCGAAACGGTTACTGGGAAGACCCGTCATTGTACAACAACTTCCGAGTGCACCGGGTGTAAAGAATACATCTTCCTCGAGGATTTTAAATTTTAATTCAAGATTGGCTTTATCCCATCCATTTTTATCATGACCTGTCATTATTTAACAACTTCCGAGTGTACCAGGTGTAAAAAATGTATCTTCCTCGAAGAAATTAAGTTCTGAATGAAGATTGGTCGCACTCAACCCATTTTTTTCGGGACCCGTCATTGGCTGCAGGTGAAAAAGTTACATCTTCCCCCAGGAAGTTGACTTTTAAATAGGAATTAGTTGCACGCCATCAGTTACTGAAAGGACCTGTCAATATACAACATATTGAGGGTGCATCAGGTATACAAAATACATCTTCTTCTAGGAACTTAAGTTCTAAATAAAGATTAGTCTCACCTCAATGTTAAATGCGACGGACTGTCATTGTACAATATCTTCCGAGTGCACCTGGTATACAAACTACATCGTCCTCGAGGAAGTTGATTTCTAAGTCGAGATCGGTCATACCCCAGCATACTCCTAACTATGCACGTGTATAGATAGGATATACTGGGACCGCGATTTACTGGGGATTTCAGGCTTGGCCTCAATGGCCTTCACAGTAAATCGGGGTTCTCGGAACCGCTGTTCTTTTTCTTCTTGCTTATAGCTTTTTATAGTGCCCAGCCGTAAACTGCGCAACTCCGCTGACCTTGCAAGCGCTCCTCTCTCGTCCCCTTGGACCACCTCATCACCGAATGCAGCGGTATATTAGGTTCCGGTAACTCGCGATCCGAGTGTTCTCCGAGCTGTGTACGTGCACATATGGTATACTCCCAACTGTACGCGTGAATAAATGGGAGACTCCTAACTGTGCACGTCTATCGTGCACAAATTAATACGATCAAAATTTTCACTAAAGTCCACGTGCTCAGATAGTACCCTACCAACCGTGCACGTGCATAGGTACGTATAGGAGGCTCCCAAATGTTCACGTGTCTATTAATACGATGACATTTGCAACTGACAAGTCCACCTGCGCAGATGGGACATTCCCAACTGTCCATATGCACACATGGGAGACTCCCAACTTATATGTACGTCTCAGTTAATATGATCAGATATTTACTTGCAAGTCCACGCATGCAGATGGTTAACTCCCGTCTGTTCATGTCTCAATACCATCAGAATTTTAACTCAAGTCCACCATGCATCGAGGGGATACTCACTAATGTGCACGTGGACTTTTAAGTGAATAATCTAATCATATTGAAAGACATTAATCAAGAGGTGCACCGTTGGGAGTCTCCACTGCACATCGAATTATGAGTTTAAAATCTGATCGTATTAATCGAGACGTGTACTTTCGGAAGGGTACCATCTGTGCACGTGGAATTCTAAGTGAAAAATATGATCGTATTAATTGATACGTGCACAATTGTGAGTTTCCCATCTGTGCACGTGGATTTGTCACTGTAAATCTGATCGTGCTTATTGAGACGTTCACAGTTGGGAGTATTCCATCTGTGCACGTGAACTTGTAAGTTCAAAAACTAATCGTATTAATTGAGACATGCACAGTTGGGAGTGTCCCATTTGTGCACTTGCATAATTAGGACATTCTTAACTGTGCACGTCAAAGTTTAGAAGTGTACAGATGGGTCGGTGCATAGTTTTAGTAGTGGCCCACAACGTACACAGTTGTACCACCGGCCTTCGACCAATGGGACAACCCGTCATCGTACAGCAACTTCCGTGTGCACCGCTTATAAAAAATACATTATGCTGGAGGAAGTTAGGTTCCTAATGAAGATTTTTCGCACCCCTCCTATTTTTATCATTAACGGTCATTGTACAATAATTTTCGAGTGCACTGGGTGTAAGAAATACACTGTTAGAAAAATCTGTACTTAATTTAGTATACATGTAATGGAAGCAAGAATGCACAATATGAAATTAAATTTAGTATACCAGCTTACAGTTTTAGTATATTTATACTGAATTTAGTACACAAGTATACTAAATTTCATATAAGTGTATGTATACTAAATTCAGTATGAATATACTAGATTTACTGTACGCTGGTATACCAAATTTAATTTCATGCTGTGCATTCTTGCTTCCATCACATGTATACTAAATTCAGTACAGATTTTTTTAACAATGTACATTTTCTTCAAACAACTTAAGTTTTAAATGAAGATTATCCGCACCCACTCATTTTTCTCGTGACCTATCTTTGTACAACATTTTTCGAGTGCACCAGGTGTAAAAAATTCATCTTGCTCAAGGAAGTTAAGTTTTAAGTGAATCTTGGCCGCACTCCAATGGTTACTGGTGTGACTCTTCAATATACAACGTATCGAGGGTGCAACAGGTAAACAAATAGGATAAATCTTCCTCGAGTAAAATAGGTTCTATAAATGAAGATTGGCCGCACCTCACTCATTTTTCTCATGGCCCGTCATTACATACCTTCCGTCTGCACCATGTGTCAAAATACATCTTCCTAGAGAAGATGAGTTCCAAATAGAGATTGGCCATACCCTGACGGTTACTGGGACGACTCGCCATTTCAAAAAATCTACCAAGTGCATCACTTGAACAAAATACATCTTTCTCAAGGAAGTTGAGTTCTGAATGACGAGTACCGAGAAAAATGGGTAGGGTGTGGCCACTGTCAATTTAGAACTTAACTTCCTTGAGGAAGGTGTATTTTTCATCCCTGGTACACCCAGAAGTTGTTGCACAATGACTTGTGACGAGAAAAATGGGTGGGGTGCTGCCAATCTTCAATTAGAACTTAACTTCATCGAGGAAGATGTATTTTGTATGCGTAGTGCAAACGGAATATGTTTGGAACGACGGTCGAGATCTCCGGAAATCGATCAAGGGTTTTGGTGGTGATAGTATAGCGTTTTCTGGAAACTTCCTGGGTCCATTTCAGGCTGGAATCTGCAGCTGGAAATTTAGTGGAATTTATAAGGAGAGTCAACGGAATTTCCAACTGGAATTTCTGTAGTATTTCTGTAGAGTACTTTCCGGGGAATCTTTCCACGTGGGAGAAAAACGATTAAAATACATGATTTAGATTCAGAACAGACACATGTTGTATAAGATCATCAGCCGTTAGACGGTATAAGTGAACATGACAGAGACAAATGATCGAAAGGCCGATTTCGAAATATCATCATCAAAGTAATCCTAAGTTTGAAGCTCTCTTTTTTATGGTTCTTTTTTATTTTGTAACTAGATTTATTTCAAGATGCCCTTTTCTTTGTGTACCACTAAAGCAATCCTGAATAAAAGTTCTTAAGGCTTCAGGGCGTAAAATTGAAACTAATTGAAGATCTTTTCACTTTTTTCAAGGTCACGAGAGCTCATCAAGGCCGCCATTCTTGATAATGACTTCATGAAGAATTTGGAGCTCACCCAGATACGGGAGATCGTTGATTGTATGTATCCCGTTACTTTCCCTGCTGGTTCAATCATTATTCGAGAAGGAGATGTTGGATCCATTGTCTTCGTTATGGAAGGTAGGATAAGTTTTAATTCGAATATTTTATCATTGAATGTAATTTAAGATGAGATTCAAAAATTAGAATTTTAGGCAAATATTTTGTCGAAAAATTGAAAATTTAAAGGGAGAGTCTACCTTTAACATCAACTTTTTATTTAGCTCATAGAACTGAAATTCTACCTACTTTTTTTCTGCGCAATTTTTTACATTAAGTAAATGTGCTCATACCGCCAACATAAATACAATTTTTTACATTTCAAGTCTTACAAAAAATAGTAGCACAAAAGATTTTTGAGTAGAGCCGAAGTTTTTGTTTTCAATTTTCAATCTGACAATGTTACAATTGTCGACGTTCTTATTAATATTCAGCGGTAAAACTTTTATGTGTAGTAGAAAGATAAATATAATTTTACAAAATGGAAATAAACTTTTTCTACAAGAATTTAAAGGAAAAGTGAACAACTGTGATAATATATTAGCTTTTTACATGTACAATACATAGAAAATTATTCTAATTTTAAATCCATAATGACTCAACTTATTGGTCGGTTTATCTGCCTCTTTTGAACAGTAAATTTGAAGGTCGCAGATCTCGTAACAGAGTCATCCACAAAAATTGTGTTTGCCTTATTATTAAGCTTTTTATAAACTTTGACTCAAAAAATATTTGAATGTGAAATTAAAACTTAATTTTTTTTTTTTAATTATTTATAACAATTTATTAAAACGTGACAAAATATCAACCGGAAATGTCGATTTTTTTAATGAAACAGTGGCGCCCTCATGGCATGAAACACATGGTGTGACGTCAAGCGCCTTTGAAGTTTGAAGCTGAAGAAAATACAGGCTCAGTTTCATAAAAACAATCGAAATAATTAATCATCAACATCGAGGTGTGAAAGCGCAAAAATAAGTAAACGGAATGAATGACGTTAACACTTTGAAACATTTATTTTTATTTATTTAATTTATTTAGAATGATAATTGCTTTAGCCGAATCATAACATATGTATGTATGCAATATTGCATCCAGAAAACCTAACCTCATTTTTTATAGATGTTTTTATAAATACGTTTATGAATACTTCTATAAAATTTTTATAAGATTTATAAATACTTTATTTTATAATACTTTTTGCGTAAATAAAGTATAAACGATTCGATTTTGCAAGGTTATAGCTCACATATATCCCAGCACCCCATATATATATATATATATACAACACCGTTGAACGTAAGTCAATTCCGAGTTTTATGTTTGCAAAAAAAAACATATTATATATTTTCGTATTCAAAATAAAAATATTTACTTATCGTTGTACTGATCTTTGCAACAATATACTGTTGACGTTGAAGATGTAGGGCGCAGGTCACACCGAACAATTTTGTACCATTTTTTTCGTTCCTCACCTTTGGGTATAGATATAAATAATTTTCCTGGATTTTTTATAGAGGTCTTCTTACATTTAGGCACAAAATACCAATAGTAGCGCTGTTTTCTTTCCGTTTTTATGAAAAAACGTGAATCGCCCGGCTTATTTACAAGCTTTTGAAGGCGTGTTACGTCACATCAATATGGCGGAATGGGCGCGACAAAATTGTTTGCATCAATACTCCTCTAGTGTCAGTAATATCTCATTACCAAACTTGTAATGTGCTAAAATAATAAAATGCGCTTTACAGCCATTCTTTAGAAAAAGGCTTCAAACGAAATACACACAGGTTATAGGGGCCGTACTTGAATTACGTAACTGATTATCGGCCCTCTCTAGATTCCCCCCCCCCCACCCTCGAACTATTACGTAATTTAAGTACGATCCCTTACGTAGACCGCGATGCGAAGGTCTTTCGATCGCTGTGCTGGTTAGATCAGACGGTAGCGCAGGTATGTTAAGGTGGCACAACACTATTGAGGTATAGAGATGTAACCTATTTCATAATTTAGGGCTCATTTAGGGCTAATTTGGGCCCCTATTCCCAAATTTAGGGCTCTTGTATTTTTTTTTAAAAATTGTGTTTGCGCTAGCTTAACGTTAAGCTAGCCGAACATTGCTGTAAAACGTACTAAAAATGATTTTACAGAAAATTCACCTTATGCAATAATTTAGGGCTCATTTAGGGCTCTAGGAATATAATAATTAAAAATTAAAAAAAAAGTTTAAACAATTTTTGTTTAAACAATCCTACTGAAAATGAATTGAAGATATTTATTTTCTTATCCCACGTTAAGGCTCATTTAGGGCTCCCCGAATATGATATTTGAACATTAAAAAAAATTGTTTAAACAATTATTGTTTAAACAAATTTGCCAAAAAAATGTAGGTTTTTTTTTATTTCCCTTGCATAATTTCAGGCTTATTTAGGGCTCTTGAAATATCGTCGAACAGAAGTCGTCCGATTTTTCCTTTGCCCTTTTTTTTTTTTTGTTATAGATGGTGTTGTGCCAGCTTAACGTTATAAAAAATATGTGAAGAAAATTATAAAAGCGATTCTTTCCAGTCGCATATTTTAGGGCTCATTGAGGACTAATTTGGGCCCGTGGTCCTAAATTTAGGGCTCCAATATTTTTGTAAAAAATTAGTGTTTTGCGCTAGCTTAACGTTAAGCTAGCCGAACATTGCTGTAAAACGTACTAAAAATGATTTTACCGAAAATTCACCTTATACAATAATTCAGGGCTCATTTAGGGCTCTGGGAATATAATAATTAAAAATTAAAAAAAAAGTTTAAACAATTTTTGTTTAAACAATCTTACTGAAAATGAATTGAAGATATTTATTTTCTTATCCCTCTTTAAGACTCATTTAGGGCTCCCCGAATATGATATTTGAACATTAAAAAAAATAGTTTAAACTTTTTTTTTTAATTTTCAATTATTATATTCCGAGAGCCCTAAATTATTGTACAAGGTGAATTTTCTGTGAAATCATTTTTAGTACGTTTTACAGCAATGTTCGGATAGCTTAACGTTAAGCTAGCGCAAAACACTAATTTTAAAAAAAATATATTGGAGCCCTAAATTTAGGATCACGGGCCCAAATTAGTCCTCAATGAGCCCTAAAATATGCGACTGGAAAGAATCGCTTTTATAATTTTCTTCATGTATTTTTTATAACGTTAAGCTGGCACAACACCATCTATAACAAAAAAAAAGGGGCAAAGGAAAAATCGGACGTCTTCCGGT
The DNA here is from genome assembly GCA_932178445.1 of Andricus quercusramuli. Classification (NCBI taxonomy): domain Eukaryota; kingdom Metazoa; phylum Arthropoda; class Insecta; order Hymenoptera; family Cynipidae; genus Andricus; species Andricus quercusramuli. The sequence goes on along the minus strand of CAKNXH010062979.1, from coordinate 155,044 downwards.
CGACGATATTTCAGGAGCCCTAAATAAGCCCGAAATTATGTAAGGGAAATAAAAAAAAAACCTACATTTCTTTAGTAAATTTGTTTGAACAATTTTTTTTAATGTTCAAATATCATATTCGGGGAGCCCTAAATGAACCTTAACGTGGGATAAGAAAATAAATATCTTCAATTCATTTTCAGTAAGATTGTTTAAACAAAAATTGTTTAAACTTTTTTTTTTGAATTTTTAATTATTATATTCCTAGAGCCCTAAATGAGCCCTAAATTATTGTATTAGGTGAATTTTCTGTAAAATCATTTTTAGTACGTTTTACAGCAATGTTCGACTAGCTTAACGTTAAGCTAGCGCAAACACAATTTTTTTCAAAAAATACAAGAGCCCTAAATTTGGGAATAGGGGCCCAAATTAGCCCTAAATGAGCCCTAAATTATGAAATAGGTTACATCTCTATACCTCAATAGTGTTGTGCCACCTTAACATACCTCGGTACGCTCCGCATTCGTAATTGAAAGTTCTGGGTTCGATTCTTGCTAACAGCTTTTTTTGCAATTTTTTTAGATTCAAATTTTAGTTTATTGTAATTGGTTATTAAATTCATTTCAATAGAGCCAAAATATCCATTTAACACATTTTTTTATATGAAAGAAGTTTTTTTTTCAAAGTTTATCATTTTTCAAACAATATTTTTTGGTTTTATCACTCCAATTTGAAGTGTGAGTATAATAATAATAGTAATAATAATATAATAATAATAGAAAATGTCTTATTTATAGTTTACTTTATATAATTTTAATTTACTCTTCATTCATGCTTCAATATTTATTTTTATTTTCATTACACTTTATTTTATGTATGTATTCCATTTTTATCTCATATAAAAAAATAATAAAAAAATATGAATTTTCAATTAGATGCAAAAAAATGAAAATTTGTTTTCAAAATTGTTTGAAAATTGAAATTAAAAACGTTGAAAAAACTAATTTTTTTCTGCAAAATGTTAAAAATGAATATTTTGGATTCATTGAAATAATTTCCATAGTCAATTGCAATGAGCCCAGACCTTTTCGGTTACAAATACAGAGCGATACGCAGCGGTACAAAGAAAATTTCAACTTTGGCTTAAATTGTTAAGGAAGTATTTTCTTTTTAAACCTGGTATTCTTTAAAAAAATGAAGATAATAAGACACAGTTTTCAAATAGAAAAACCCGTCGTGTGGCGTGGCGTACCCGGCGAGTCTGAACCGATCCTGGACGTTATAGTCCAGGCATCTGGTAGTTTGGTTCCCGATAAAATCTCACATTCAAAAAACACAGTGTTTTTTAAAACATAGTGATTTTTCGCTGAAAATAAAAAAAGTGGTGAATTTTTAATATATCATAACTCGAAACCTATAGAAGATAGCGGATTATTCATTCAACAAAATTTTCTCGTAATTTTGTCCTCTTTCTTTTCCCTGTTGGACATCTTGCTCAAAAGTGCAATGGGAATTATCCGTCCACGCTAAAGTATCTTTTGGAACTGTTTAAAAAAAATGGTTCAGAAATTGATCTGTTCTAGCATTTTTGACATGTCAAAAGAGACCCCTTATCGAAACTTTCTCATTAAAAATATTGGATTGGGATTTTTTTCTGGAATTTCACTTATTATTTCGACGTAATGTCTGCACTAGTATGAATTAGAAGGACCACGGGAGACAAGTGCGTAGGGTGAACACAAATAAACTTTGAAAAAATATTTTTTTCCGGGTTATTAAAAGGGTATTTTAATTTGCATATAAACTTGGATAATTGTTTTGAATATTTTGACACACTTTGAATTTCTCGTTGAATTAAAATAATATATGCAGATTTTGAAAGAAAATAATTCACAGAAATGTAAGCATTGTTCATTTTTATGTTGATACGTATTTGATAAAGAAGGAACTAATCGGATTATGGTAGGAATAATAATAATTGATCGAATAATCGGTTATTTAAATTATCGTTGTTATAAGTACGTGCTGCTACAGGTGGTAAGGTACTTGTTCGAAAATGACCTTCACAAACTCGTTGCTAACCAGCAATTTTCTTGCTCTTGCCCTTTCTATAAAAATACCTGTAAAAGCCTGTCACTTTTCTCCTCCCCTTAACAATTTAACATACCACAATTTCGCCATTAGAAATTCCATTTATGGAAGATGGGCCAATAATATTTGCCACTTCATGACTTTCGTGGCAACAAAAGTTAAAAGTATCAGAGAACACTGACATTCTGACAATGGCAGTCTAGCCTTGGAAAACGAGTTTTGTATAATGAAAGTCATGTAATTTTTTTTATTAAAAGGAGTTTCAAGTGATTAAAAGGAATAAGTTAGTAGTTTTATGATTAATAGTAGAAAATAGATGAAGTTCGAGAGCAATTATTTTGAACGTTTTTTTTGTATTCATTTTTTTATCAAGATCATTCTTTTTTATATTACTCGTTCTTTTTTAAAGAAATTTTTCGTTAAAAGTAAAGAAGAAATATCTAGTTAGGTTTCAATTATTAAAGCTTTTGGAACTAATTATGAGACGTCTCAAGATAATTCTTCTGACAAGACAAAAGACGTGTTACTTTGCACGTCAATAAAAATACATCCCGTTTTAACTGCTCATACCATTAACACTTCCGCGAATAGACTCATGTCAAGCACGTGCGGGTACCTAATCTTTGAGACAATTACAGTAAATTTGGCGTATTTGTCTGTTTATAGTGTGTACGTTTTTCTGTTACGTAATGATTGGTTAATTGGCATCCAACAAAAAATTACTTGGCATTGTTCTTCCTCTTTCGTGAATACAGTAATAGTCCATCCTCTTCAGATTTATAGTTGGATTTCTCACTTATGTTATCATGCAGTATTCATTTATATTTCAACTCTAGATAAATAAATTAAAAATCAATTCAGAATAAATAGATTTTTATTATTCTATTTTGGGAGTAAATTACAGTGTATTTATATTTTATATACTTTCGGTAGAAGTTATAAGTAAGGGTCGACGTGGCTGAGATGGTATAACATCTTAGGAAAACATTCCAGCATGATATTTCATGTTGTAAAAGAGTATGATTTTCGAGTTTTCTCATGATATTACGTCTCACGTTTGAGTTTAGTTTAAAGGGACAAGTACCGCCTAGAACAGTGAGCAGCGTGGGTCGAAGCAACGAAAGCACATGCATGCGCATTTCCCGCGGACAATAAAATGCACTTTATCGGCCTAGGCCGGCAAAGTACCCCACCACCAACAATGATCTATTTTGCTGCTCCAAACCACACCCAAAAAACGAGGGACACATACTCGTGTTACGTAAACATATTTTCAAAGCTATTTTTACAACTACAAGTTTTTTTAAAATTAATATATGAAACATATAAATTTCATATACATTTATATCAATCACTTACAAGAAAAAATAGATAATTCAATTTTATAAAAATTCAAAACAAGTTTAGCAGTAATTTTTGATTCTAAATAATAAAACATGATACCTCCTCCCTGTTAACCAAAAATAAAATTGGATTTCAAGTCGAAAACTTCAATTAAGCAAATAAATAACGGACTTAACCTACAATCAACTGCATTCGCATTAAATTGTTACTATTTAGAGCTAATGTAGGAAAAAGTTCCACCCATATATTGCACTTTCATTATAAATAACAATTCAGTCGAAAATTTCTAGATTATTAATTTAATTGCAAATACTTGACAAGATTTAAAGAAAGGAAAGCAATTTGAGTTTTCACGTACACTGCTATACGTCTGTAGAATACCTCTGTGACTTTGACAACAGCGCCATCTGACACGCGAATCTTCGGGTTGAAATTAATTCTTTACTATAAGATTTTTCGTTAATATTGAATTGAAATTAAAATTTCTTCCCAATAGTTCCAACTTGGTGGCGCTGTCGTAGCTACCCAACAGGCGTATACCGACCTGTATCTTAAATTTAATACACATGTATATTATTAAATTCACTTTAACAATGTGCATATTTCCTTCACACACATGTATATTGAATCTCATACAGATTTTTCTAACAGTGTGGATTCCAAAGCTATTCTATTTAAAAGTAATTTGAATTATAAAAGCCCTGGTTTTGATACGAATTGAAAATAATTAATACCCATTCTGCTATGTGCAACGAAAAAACTAAGTAACATTTGCTATAGAAATGACCATGACAGTCGACAAGATTCTAAGTCTTCATTTAATTAAATACATTTAAAAAATTAATGATTTTGAATAACATTTAATGATTGTCATTACAACATATAGCATAAAAGTAATTCTGAACTTGTATTTTGTACTTCAAAATATGAATTAATTTTTTAGTGTCAAACATTTACATTTTGAAAAAGATTAATAGTTTATTGTATGCTTTGTATTTCAGTTCGAATTTATTCAATCTTCAACTATTTAAATTTCAAATCATATAATTTTGAACATTTCAATTTGAAATTGTTCAATTTCAAGCGATTTAAATTTAAATGATTAAGTATATTATCATTTGCCAACGGCAATACCACGCTGAAAACACCAGTTCCCGTAAGATCACTGGAGTTAAGCAGCGTTGGGCGCGGTTAGTACTTGGATGGGTGACCGTTCGGGGAATACTGCGTGGTGTTGGCCAGTCGTGGGTGTGGTGGACCCACACTGGTAGTATTTATCCACCTAGAAACACTACCCGAATCGGGTAGTGAGGCAATGAACTTTCGAGTTCGAAATGCTAATCAATTTTATTTATTTATTTTAAGTATATTATCATTTTCAATTTGAAATTGTGCAATTGTCCAATTTTGAATATTTAAATTTGAAATAATTCAGAACTGTTTGATAATAAAACCCTTCAGTGTGAAAGTTAGACGTAAATCATTACTTGAATATTTGAAAAAAGAAACTACTCAATTAAGGACATTTAAAGTATTGAAGGATTCAATTCGTAATTGTTCACTTTAAAATGCTATCTGTTAGTTTGAAAATTATCTGATTTATGAAGTTTAGATCTGACATTATAAGAATGATTCTAGTTTATTTTTGTTCAATATTAAAAGTTTGGATTCAACATTTTTTCAATTTTTAATTTTAAAAGCTTATAATTCAGGATTTTCACACTTTGAATGCTTTAATTTACAATTGAGTATTTAATAAATTAAAAATCTTGAATTTTTGAAGCTTGAATCTTAAAATTCAAATAACCAGGAAAAGTTTTTGAATATACCAAGGAATATAGTTTATCTAAACGAGTACTTACTACTTATAGTACTTGCTACTCATTACGCACATTGCGTTTAAAAATGTTGCCAATGTTCAAATGAGGGCTAAAATTAGGTGCTAATTAACATCGATTTTTACAATCAAAGTAATGCTTTTTAGTGTCCCTGTATATTGCAAAAAAATTAGGTAAATATAAGGGGTTGACCACTGAAGAATTGAGATTAACACCTGCTTCTGAATTCTTTGAATTCCTTTGAATTAATTTTGAATAGTTTAATTTCTTTTGAATTATCTTGACTTCTTTTGAATTCTTTTGAATTCTGGTGTACATCAAAATTTCTAGTAATTAACCACTTGGTTAATTTTTTGTTGTTGTAAAAATAAAGCTTGACAATTTTTCTATTGATTTATGCCACGTGCACAAGCTGTCACTTATTCACCTTTTTCATCCGTTTTGAAATTTGTCACCTATTTCACGTATTTTGGTAATTTGTCACCTTTGTCATCTTTTTCACATATTTTGGAAATTTGTAACTTTTTGACATTTTTCAGTGGACGAAGTAAAATGTTATTTACCATTTTTATTTTCAAAATCTTGTAAGAACGTATCCATTTTAATTCAGTTCGCGGTTTATACCCCCGGCGAATCATGTTGTTTTTTAAGGAGATGGAGATGACAGGAATTTTACCATTTTATGAAAAAGTTTTTTGATAGTGTTATGAATATTCAAAGGTTATGAAGCAGACGATGCAGACTATCAAAAAGATTTGTCGATCTTTATAGTGTCGAATTATTTAAACTGATACAGGAATCTAATTTTTCATTATCGCATCTGATAGAACATTTTTTTTTATTCGGTAGGTTAGGGTTCTAAAAACAAGTCTTTTGACACTTTTTTCCAATGCGTTATGTTCTAAATTTTTACTAAAATATAAGGCTGTGTCTAGTCATCCCGAATTTTGGGCTGACGAGAAGCCTCGATAATATGTATAAACAAAATCGGTTAAAGTAGTATTTTTTCTCTCAATACTCATTTTCATGCTTTCGTAAAATAAACTTTTACTTACATTTTTCCCCAGAAAGTTTATTGTTCATGATAAGCAATAACAAATTTTCAACTTGTATATACTCAGGTTGTATTAAATTATTTGTTTTTTTAATTATTCTTTCACAAAAATATCTTATCAACCCTAGCATGATATCATGAAATCGTATTGTTTTGAAAAGATAAAGTTTTATCCTGTATTATTCACGTTTTAGTACAAACTTTGTTAAATAAGCGAGATAGCGAAAAGTGCCAACAGACCATTTTTAGGTCTTTTTAAAATGAATGATTTTGTTCTTTTGACTGTTTTATCTTGTATCGTATTTGTAAAAAAACGTTGATTTTCATGTTTTGGGGAAAAAAGATTAATGTTCAAGAAACAAATTAGAATAAAGATCAGCAAGTTAAATGCATGCATTAGGTTAAACAATAATACGACATTTTAAAGAAAATTTTCGAAAACGCTGCATTTCGAGCTGCATTTAGAATTATCAATCCGGTAGAATACGTGATGTTTCATTTTCTTCGAAATTATTCGGTGCGTATTTTTCGTATTTGATACTTATAGTGGGGCATTGATTTAAATGCCTAGTTAGCTTATAACTGCACTTTTTTATGTCACCTAATTGTCAGCTATTTGTGAAAAACAAATGTACGTTTTAAACTTTTTTAAGGAGAGTAGGTACTGTGATGACTACGTATGTGTGGACAACACATAATAATAAAAGTGTTTGTGAAAATTGAAAAAGGCAGGAAAAATTTGCATTCAATTCAGTTATAATTATATTCCTTTAAAAATAAACTTTTTCTTCGTAATATACAGATCTGTCAAAAATGGTTTAAATTACGTTTAATTTTGTACTTATATGGTGGCCAGTTTACATAATCTATTCTTAGAGAATTAATTCCTGTAGGGAGAATCTATTGGAAACTCAAAATAGAGAGTTTTTATCGACACCCTCTCTAAAGAAAGAGGAACTTAGAATGGTATTCAAAAATCCTTAAAGGTAGTGAAGGAACAAAGAAAATGGTCCCTCCCTGGAGCCTCGACCCTTGCAGGTCAAATGGGTTCGCGTCGAAAGATCAGGGAAGGGAGTTCACCGTTCTGGGACAACTCGCTTATAATAAGTACACACCATATGACCATCATACAGTCATACACACTCCACCAGAGTACCAGACAAGACCCGTGGGAGTATTTTTTCTCCTTCGGCGAATGAGAGCCACTGTCCTTTCTCTCAAGAGTCCGTGTCTATAGTGGGGGTTGGTTATGTCCACGAGGAAGGGGGTTCTCGTGCACGCTCTTGCGGGCGTAGTTTTCACCAGTCGGGAACGCTGTCAGCGAGCGTCTGTTTCCAAGGGGGACCTTGACTCTCCAGTTGAAATCCGTTTTTGAGTGAAATCCAAAAGTGTTCCGAAGTTCTACAATTAACGCGCGGAGGTCCCTGAGCTTCAGGATCCAAGGAGAGAAAACATCCCTTAAAATCACCTGGAAGATTTGGGGTGAATCATCCCAAAATGTTCCCGAAAACATTGTCTTGAATAATTGCTAAGACATCCTGAAGATTTTGGATTGGTGCCAAAATTTTTCTCTCAGAAATCAGGATGTTCTGTGATAATATTGATAATTTATCAAGATAAATATAGTCAAGACTTCTTTGATTGGAACAGATACTCCGGGAATAGATGTCCATCATCTCGAGATAGTTGATGATGTGGGTTCAAGATACTGAAAGTCCCATTATAGATCCCCTGGAAGACTGTTCTAATACCATTGTGTGATAATCGGAGACTTGGTTTATTGCAGACAGGTTTGTGATTCAGAAAGACTAGATAGTGGTGTCTGATTGTGAGTTTATTTTGTCATCTTTGATTTTGATTTAGAGAGCACTGTCATCGTGGTTACCGCTATAGAATATTGTCATTGATTACAGAAAATAGCTATTGAGAAGTTGCAGAAGTTACAACCAAAATTGCTTCAAAGGAACCTCTTTTTTATTGATACCAAGATACCAACCCTTGATTGTGAGAGATCAAGAAATCAGGATTCTTGAGAACATTTTTGTCAACTGTGATAAGTCTTTGACGAAGAAAGGAATTACCATCCTTTTTGGAATCTATGTGATAACAGATCGAAAAATGCAGTCAATATTCATTGACTATCATAAGCTGTGATAAAAGCAAAGAGTTATTGATACATCTTTAATGAAGGTCTGAGGATGATGTAGATCCTGACTGCTATTTCTAAGGATACCTTCAATAATATATTTTGAAATACATTCTAATATCTCTTGCATACGCCTATCATATAATTAAAGATGACTGCCATCAGATATCATTCATCTAATTGATCTTCCAAGAAAATCGAGTGTATGCAGCAAGATCTGGGTCAAATTAGCCACAAAACTTAATACAAAGTTGTCATATGCCTCGAAAATTAGAGAGATTCTTGCAATATTTTGTACCCAAAGCATCTTCAGGTTTCGAATTTCTGAAACCACATCCACCTGAAAGTTGTTGCGTCTCAAGACCCATCAAATTTTATCGCTCCATGCAGAAGCAACGCGGAAGGCAAAGTTTATAGCCGAACAAAGGCTCGCAGCAATTTCGAAAGATTCTCAATCCAGTTTTAAGACCCAAGTCTGCTTTTAAAATTGAAGAGCTCTTAAATTCTGACAATGAAAGTGAGAAGCTATCCAGGTCGAGCAGTCCTGGAGGATCCGGAATTGATTCTGGACCCGGATGCTACGAGAGGAAGAGCAATGGAACTTTTATATGAGGCTAGTTGGAGGGAGTGTGATATGAATTGGACGAAGAGTTCAAGATGGAAAAATAGGACTTATAGGGAAAATAGGAATGATAGGGAAAATAAGAAAGATAGTGTGGATAGAAGACAACCTTATGCTGAGGTGATAAGTCAGCTTGAGGTAGTCCTGGATGGAGAAGGAAATATGTCTTCGAGTCCGAGGGATGAGAGGTCACCGAGGTCAAGCAGTGGTACTACGGATAGTGACTCGGAAATTAATCAGTCGAATGGTCATAGTGGTTTCCTCATTCCGAGACCCAGGCTGATTGTACCAGTTCACACTTATGCTAGGAGAAGACGCACTGGTGCACCACCTCCTGGAAGAAGACGAGCTTTGCGAGAAGGTATTCTGGGAAATTCTTTATTTCAGTTATTTAGGTTCCTAGGATTGGGATTGGGATAGAAATAGAAGATTGTACGATTAGATGACTTTCCTGAATTAGAAGTGCTATAAAATTTTAGTACCGGACTGGGGTGGTGCTCTCGTTTTGACGGGGAATAGAACTTTTGAAACTTTTAATTGCTGTTCCCGCAAATGTACCGTCATTTTTTTGGAAAATGTTACATGCAATATTCGAAAAATCCCTAGTCATCTGATAAATTATTGTTAGGGAGTTTCGCACCTTCTAACCTATAAAAAATGTTTAGGATTCAAAAATAGATAAGTTGAAATAAGACCCTGCAAGTTCATAAATTCCCTGAAGTGTGAAAATTTAAATTCCTTTCATATTTTTTAGCTTAATATAAAATGTGATCCTTTAATTTCCTCTTTAATCGGATGAAGTATTTTAAAACTCAATTATCATCAAAATAAGTCTCATTGAAGTATCGGGAAGATCTCTGATTTAAGTGTTTGAAAATTCGTTTAATAAATTTGTTTTTTAATTTTCGTGTCCCGAATTTTTATTTTTCAGGCACCGAAATATCTGAAAATTATTTGAAATCTCTTGAATGACTATTCAAGTCCCATGAAGTACCCATAAATTTCAATGAATAACAATAACGTATTTTAAATTTTTCTGAAGCTGTTAAAATTTGATGAAGTTGTTGAATGTCTTATTTAAAGTTCCTTCAGGTTTTTTAAATTACATAAACGAAGTCTCATAAATTCTCGTAATTTTAGTTGTATGGGTTTTTAAAAATATTTTCTTTTATGTTATCCCAATTTCCCAATGCATGAAATGTTGTAAAATTTAAAGAAATTGGAATCAAAAGACTGTTACTAATGCCCAGTAATTCCGTAAACCTCTCTTGAAAAATCTCATTAAAGTATAATGAAGTCCAATTTATTTAAGTTTTACAAAGTCTTGGGCTGCTTGAGCTCATTTTAAAGCAGGTTAAAAAAGAAAGAACATTTAGTGCCTAAGAACCTTTTGAACTTTCTTCTAATCCTTTGAAGTTTCTAAGTGCAATTAAATTGTTCAGTTTACCTTTATATTCAAATACGTCTCTTGAAGTTTCCTTCAAGTCCGATTAATGTCCAATTGTAAATCGAAGACTTTTTTGAAAACGTAATACATTCTTTTAAGACTCGATGCACTTCTTTCAAATTTGGTAAATTTCCTTCGGGTTTTATGAAGTTCAATGGAGTTTCAAGTATTAGTTCTTATATTTTTTTAAATAATTTTCTGACGCTAGGGAAAAATTGTAAGTAATTAAGGAGGTTTTAATTCAGTACTAAAAAATATGATTCAGGCATCTCTTTATAAATCAATTCTAGTCGTAAAATGTTTTAAATCCACCCGTTATAACCAAGTTTATTTCAGACTTATATTTGTCGTTTAGTAATGTAATAAATTACGTAAAAAGGTCATGCTAATTCGCCATAAAGATTGAATAAGTAAAACATTTTCTTTCAGTACAGTAGGTAATATCCATGTTTAATCAAGTGAGATATATTTATTCAATTGGACATTAAGAACTATACAATAAAAAGTATTCGAAATTGATTTCACTTTAAATCTTTAGATTCTCAAAGGCTTTTATTGTAAACTTTTTTTATTTAAAAAATAAATATACTCTAATATTTATTACTATATTTTTATCAAATTTTGTATCGTTATTGTGGTTACACCACTGAAGAGTTAAATCAGAAAAATAGAAACTAAATTGAAATTACAAAATTAGACGGTAGAAAAAATGTAATATAATTTACATAAAAATATGAATCGATTCCTGATTCCTGAAAGAAAAGTGCGAAAGAAATCGAAATCACTCTCCTTAATGTGGGGTAGCATCGAAAATCACAATAATAATTGGCTATCAATCCATCGACATCCTGGCATCGCGAAGTGATCTAATCATTCGCTACAGTCATAGTCCCGTTTAACGTTTATCCGGTAGAGAAAGTCGCGTGGACGAATCAAGGATAATGGAATGGTAGGAGGGACAATTGTACGATATTGTCGATTTCTCGATTCCAGAGATTCTCCGTACTCTGTAATTTTGATTACGAGCTATTATCTAACTTCATTGCAATTGTTTGTCTGATCGTATAATCATATTGTTTTACTATCAATGTACAATGCATTTTCGTTTGAAAGTGACATTTTCTTCTGCAAAAAATTCAATATTTTTTTAGACACTTTCGGAATAATAATTGAAGGGTGGCAATACAGAACTAGATATCCAACAAAATCGGAATTTTTCATGAGAGCGAAAACCCATTCTGTAAAATCGAAATCACCACTTAAAAGTAAAACAAAAACGTAAAAAATGTAATTATTGTTTACAACGCAAATAGCTTTAACCGTTCATAAAAAATCAGGGTGGCCGAACGTCGGAGAAAAACCGAAAATCACGGAAAAGTCAGGAATCATGAAAGACAATTTGCAAAAGTCAAGGAATTTCTAAAAGAGACACTTTTACTAACTGTCGATGATGATAAATTTGAAATTGTTCAATTCCTGTTATGAAAGATTCTATGTTGAAAATGTTACAAGATCATGACTCTGCTCTTTAAACATTAATGGTTAGGAAAATGAAAAGTTGGTCAGGGATAAATTAGTGATTTTTGAAAATGAAGTTTTGCGGCCACTCTGCTTTAATATTCTTGTCAATAATTTATTTGGATTGTATTTCTATTTCTTGTTTTTTTTTTTGCTGCAGCTTCCTCCTGATTATAATACTTACAATTAGATGCAAATGTTATTATTTGGTTGAAAATTCAACAATTCCGACAGAAAATTATCTTTTGGTCGAGGGATTAATAAGTCGTGAAGTCGCTGGTTTGAAGTCACTTGAATTCACATGAAGTCACTGGAATCACTTGAAGTCAGTGTACATCAGTCTAACGATCTTTAAAAATGAATAAATTTTAGTGGAAATTTGATCTGTTTTAGTACCAATTTAATCTTTTTTGGATAAAAATGCAACTGTTTAGTTAAAAATTTATCTTCTTCAGTTGAAAATTGAACGATTTAGTTCAGGGCTGAGTCAGTTGTTAAAAACTTATTTTTTGTTGAAGATTAATCATTTCAGTTGAAAATTCATCTTTTTGGTTGAAAATTGTTGTTTTTTCTTGGTGGTAAATTATTTTTTTTAACTGAAAATGTAATTATTCCAGTTCAAGATGCATCATTTTAGTTAAAAATGCATCTCTATGGGTAAAAAATCAAATTTTGAAAATGTAACTATTTCAAAGAAAATTCATCTTTTGGCTTGAATATTCAACAATCGGGTGACTTTTTTTCTTAAGTAGTAAAGTCTTCATTCGTCGAAAATGCCTTTTTTTGTTGTTGGAAAATTCATGATTTGAGTTTAAGAACTCTTCTGTTTGGTTAAAACATGGACTAGTTTTTTGGATTTTTTTTTTTGTTTGAATTAAATTTTTTCATTGAAAATTTAACTTTCCTATTTTTGGTTAAGAATTGATCTTTTATAGTTGAAAATTCAATTATTCGTTTGAAAATGCATGTATATTTTGTTGAAAATTCGTCTTTTTTGTAGAATATTAATATTTTCCATTGAAAATTTGTTTTTTGGTTTTCAAATCCAACTGTATTGTTGAAAATCCCACTTTTTGGTAAAAAATTCAACTGCTTTTGAAAATTAGTTCTATTAGATTGAAAATTCATCTTTTATAGTAGAAGAACCATCCTTTTTGGTTAAAATATAGAAACATGAAATGTTCAAATTTTATTCTGGAATTGTTTTATTCCGTTTATTAAAGATTCTATGTTTAAAATGTTGCAAGATTAAAATAATGATCGTCGAACATTAGTGGCGATGTAAAATGGAAAAACCTGGGAAAAATCAGGAAATTGAGTTTCACTTTCACAATTAAAAAAAAAATGTTTCTTGTCGTTATTGGAAAAAAATTATTTTTGTGTGATTTGTTTCGGATTATTAAAATAATATTATGTATTTTCGTTAGATTTCATTTCTGCAAATTTTACTTGAAGTATTTAATGTTTGACCTGTCGTGCAAAAAGTCACTTTCTTCTATAGATTTTCTAACACGAAGTGCCGGTGCTGTTTAAGAAAGCCGATCAGATTTCCTGCGCATTCTGCTCCCTTTTTTCCTGCTGACCTTCTTAGCAACTTGCCATCTTGACAGACCTTTGTGAAGTTTCCAGCTGCCTTGGTGGGGTTTTCTCAAATACCAGGGATGCTCAATTTCTACTTAAAACAGTTTTTCCCGAAAAAAAGAATTAACAAAATGGAAAAAACAGGCTTTAATAATTAATTAAGGATAATAGAGATGATGTTCCCATTCAATTACAAATATTAACAATATTTTGTTGTTAACTTATAAAATGATTTTTAAATTATAGAACAAATATTTCACTGACTTATTGCAATTAACTAAATCTTATTTTTGCCGTTGAATCGATCAGAATTCGCTGAATTTTTGTACGCTTAAAATCGAGGTTAAAATATAATTCCGGAAGTTTTGTATCTGAATGCATGTTAATTTTTTTCGAGGAACATTTAAAGATCCTGCCAAAGAACTGAGAGTATTTTTGAAATTTCAATACTTGAGTCTTCAATTTTTAGCAATTGGCCAACAGCATTTCACAAAAATTTGATAATCATATTTAGAATTTACAAAATTAGCTCTTTCTATAAAATATTTTATTATAATATATTTGTGGATTGTTATGTGTTATTTTCTGTATCAATATATTTTGTGATTCAACCTCGCGAATTGTAAAAAGAACTGAAATATAAGATTGGAATACGTAAAAATTGCGATTATATATTATTCCGAAAGGTCAATAGGTTATCCTACAATTTTTCATTGAAGTTGCCATTCTTTAATTCTAATTGTAAATAAGTGTTACAAGTCTCTAAGTTTAATTCAGTGAACTTTAGAGAGAATTAAGAATTTGCGAATAAAAAGAATCTAATAATCTAGCCAATTTTTTAGTTTCAGTACAACTATTTAAAAAAACACAATTCAATTCCAAATGTTAGAGATGCCAAATTAAAATTGTTCAATTTTTAATATTTAAATTGAAACTTTTAATTTTATGAGCTTAATCACATTTTTGTTAAGATACAGTATGAAAATTTACATATATTATAACGATTTAATTTCTTTCATTTTTTAGCACTTTCAATTAAAAGTCTAAATTTTTAACGTTTTTAGTTTGAAATGTTTCAATTTGAAAAGCTTTCAATTTCAAAATTGTTCAATTTTAAATGCTTAAAATGTAAATTGTTCAGTTATGCATTTATTGAAAGTTGACAAAACAAAACTCATGGACACTTCACTAAATTAATACCGCATCTTCTTTTTGCAGTGATTTACATAATCTGAAAATTTACAAACCCTCACTATTTATATAAATTTGTTCATTTCTTAAGCTTCCAGTTATAAAATGTTTTCATTTTTTAATATCGATTTCTTCCAAATTGAAATTGTTTACTGTTTAAAAGCTTCAAGTATTTGCTTAAATTAAAATGGTTGATAATTTGTAATTTTTTATGTATGTTCAACATCTTGAATGTGAGATTGCGCGGTTTTGAGCATTTTATTTTCGAAGTATTTATTTTCTGTATATTTCAAGGTTAAAGTTTTAAAATTAAATTCGTAAACGTTTCAGCATGAATCTTTTAAATGTTCTAAATTATATTTTTTCATTTCAAGGCTTGAGAAATTACATTATTCATTATTATTTTTTCAAGAAATATTCTTAGAAACTTATTCTCTAACAAAGCTATACATTAAAAGTATGTAATTTATTACACAAGATAAATTTGTTTAAAGATTATGTTTCTGAAGATCTTTCTTTACTCCGTTTCCGGTATGAAAAGTTCGGTTCTTATTCAACTCTGTAAACATTTAACTTTAAATTCTCAAGGAATTTGTCGTGCCAAAAATCAGATCGCTGAAAAAAATGTTCATTGACAAAATGTAATACTTGCACATAAAATTTATTTTAACAATCATTTTTTTCCATTTAATCTTGCCTTGTCATGCCTTCTTACCAATTTAAAAAATGGTTGACTTCTAATAATTGATGGCTTATTTTTCGGAGAAAAGATTATTTACAACTCTAAGGTTTCCAGTTTTACAAGTAAATTTTTCTATATTTATATAATTTATATATTTTTTAAATTAGAAACAGTAGAGTTGTATGAAACTAAATAATTTGAATCAGTAAGAAGTGGGTCACTGAATCAAATGAGGAAGAATGACGGATAACATCATTTCAATTGCTAAATTCATATAAAACTTTTTTTACAGAGGCCTGGTTTTTGGCACAAAACTACCTTAAGATTAAAAGCTACTCGACTTTTCTTTATACCTTTATAAAATTACTAATAGGACACTCTTTCAAAATTTTTGTTTAAATCTTTGTTTTCAAAATTTTTAATGTTCAATTAAAAATTCTTTAAACTTGAAGTCGTTCAATATAATAGTTTTTAATTTAGAATTATTCAAAGTCAAAGTTCAGTGCATCTGTTTAAAAAATTATATCGAAATATAATTTCCATTAGACTCAGACAGTTAAATTCAAAAAGTTTCAAAACATCAAATTGGATTTTCAATTTTTCGAAACGAATAATAAATCGTCTACGAGATAATCGAATGCAAATTGAAGATCCTGCTTTCACCTTAAGATATATTTCTGGTTTCTCGTTGAAAAGAAAACGAAGCGTATGTTGTCATCGCCAAAGTTATTAAAGTGTGGGCCACTGCACGGAGAAAAATGGAAGGTCAGTCTGTTCATCCAGATGTTCAGACTGACTATATTTGAGGGTCAGCTATAAGGTAGCCTTCTAGATGGTCAAAGCGACGATCTCTAGAAGGTTAAAACAAGAGGTTTAAGTCGATTATCTTAGATAAACGTGCTCAGAATTTCGTAATTCGTTGATAACGAAACAAGATTTGCGAGATTTGAATTACGTGTTTATATTGTTTTCTGAATTTTCCACTGTTAATGTTCTAAATCAGTGCAGTGACGCCGTTACCTTAGCCGCTCGTGCTCAAAGTAATATGTTGTCTTAATTTCCGTCACTCGTCTTTTACTCTAATGAATATATGTGTAGGTGGAAGAAGGACAGAAGATAATAAAGTTGATACTCTGATATGGTTAAGTTAACACTCCGAGAAAATCAAACTATAATTCCTGAGATAACCAGGTTTAAACTTCAGGATCAGGGCTGTCCCATAGTTAAAACTAAAATATAGTCAATCTGACATTCTAGTTGTTCAGGCTGACTATCCATTTTTCTCCGTGCGCTGATGATCGAAATAAGTAAAAACAATATGATCATATTGACCATCCCGGAAGGATACCTTGATTACCCTAATAGTGAGTCTGAACTTCTTCTAATAGTCAGACTGACCATTAAATGAGTCTCTCTGACTATGTCGAAAAAAGTATGGAAGACCCTTTCGACCATCTAGATTCCACATCTAGATTGACTGACTCTCTAAATTTTGACTCTCTAATTTTGACCCTACATTTTACTCCATGCATGGCAAGACGAGAATACGAGATCGCGTGGGTGTTCTAGGCGACTTCTGACTGGTATTTCTTTTGCAAATAATGCATTGGTTGTGATCGATCAGGACACGAATGTAGATTGTAGGGAGGTAGGTAAGAGAACTAAGAACAAGAGCAAAAGCTTAGGCATACCTGAACACTGAACGTTGAACAGTGAAGTGAACATTAAAGTGACCAATGAACTGTAAGACCGCTAGAGGAGTTCAGTTACGTGCTGAAATAAAACTGAAGTACAGGTATCGTATATGCCAGGCAGGAACTCTTTGTCCTGTTATGTCGTCATGCTAGGCTGTCTACTACACGTTATACCTTTTCTATACAATATTAAAAATAAATGTATATTGTATATATACCCACACAGAAAAAAATAAATTCTAATTTTGAACAAAGAAACGGCGTCAAAATGTACTGAAAGAAAATTGAATTGTAATTGGTTCATATTGAGCAATACGAATCTTGTAAGCAATTCAATTGTTTTTCAGTTTTGACATTGATCAAGAGAGCAAACATAACTGAAGTACAACATGAGTTTGTAAGTAAATAACTGGAAACAATGAAATTGAATCCATAGTTTTGCTGTGCATGATTGTATGTTCAATAACACGACTGTACCTCCAGGCGTATTTTTTCGATAAAAAAAAACACCCAAAAAACGGTTTCTGTAGCCACTGAACTATTTGTCCTGTTATGTCGCCATGCTAGGCTTTCTGACACACGTTATACTACTTATACGATGTAGTAAAAATAGTAGAAATACGATTTTTACAATATTTTTAATTTTATTTTATGAATAAACACATCGTTTAAACAAAATTTGGAAGTAATCAAAACACATTAAACTGAAAAACTGTAGATTTGAAATTTGACTATTTGACAAAAATATTCTAACTTCTGTGTTTGGAAAATTAAAAGCATTTGAAAGAAAAAAGCGTTCTATTTTCGTTACTTGCTTCAAAAACTATGAAATCTATAATATATATTTTATCAAAATGAGAGTCTTTTGCACAAGAAGAAGTTGATTTAAAATTAAGGATCTTTCCAATTTGGATAATTGTATAGTAGGTAGAAGCCATACAAAAAATAACTAAGTAAATTAGTATTAGGGATGTGTACATTTGTTAAAACCCCGAACCCGACGCACAGTGGGACGAGAATGTGTTGTCGGGTTCAAAAATCCGTCTAGAACGCATTTCACAGAAAAATGAGACGAACCAAAGTGCAAAATACTCGGAAAGGTTTGTACTTTGGCGCATCACCGCCAGAAAGTTACAAAATTGCTCTTCTAAGCTCCAAATCAATTATGTACCTGAATAGTCTGATTCATGTATAATCTAACCTATATCCCCATAGTTCGTTTAACATCACCTCTAAAGCTAAAAAGTGTACATTAATGCAAAATTGTATACCCATATCTTTTTTTGAGTAAATTTGAGTAAAATCTAGAACTCAGAGTTTATCAGGCTACTGATTACGTTTTTTCGGGAAAAAAAAACAATTCGCAAAATAATCCATTTAATATACAGTAGAATAAAAAATGATTATATCTTTTGGAAAAGCTCCCGTTTTTGAAAGTTATCGAATGAAAGTGAAAAAGACTTTGACTAAATTTACTTTGATGCAGTGCACTGCATATATGGGTATAAAAATTTGCATTAATACACACTTGTTACATTTTGAGGTCAGATACATAATTGATGATTAAATGGATCTATTTTTCAGTTATTGAATTCGTTGTACAACCAGTTTTAATGGAGAATTTTTTCGCAATTTTGGTGTAATATTGGGAGGTTCGAAGAGCAATTTCGCAACTTTCTGGCAGTGGTGCGCTAAAGTATAACCCTTTCCGAGTAGTCTGCACTTTGGTTTGTTTCATTCGGTTGCGAAATGCGTTGTAGACGGATTTTTGAACCCGACAACCCATTCTCGTCCCACTGTGCGACGGGTCGGCATTATTCGGGCAGGAACTAACCCGAAAGTTCAATTAAAAAATTTCCTAACTTTTTTGGTATAACATCAGCCATAATTCATGGTAACTTACCATAAATTACCGAAGATTTCCGGTAATTTTGTAATACTGGCCCTAGTTCTATACTTGACAGGTTAGTTTTACGGAAAATTCCGTAATAGTAGTCGGTGCCTAAAACATGAATTTAAATTGGAACTGTTAAATTATATAAACATTTAAAAAAAAGTTTTTACTACAGTTTTGACTCTGCAAAAAATTATTGGCTTCATAATCGGTTTATTGGAAAGTACAAAAATGGCTTTAGTTTTAAATTCATGTTTATAATAAAGTATTCTTTTAATAAAGTCACTTGTTTACTTTCCGAGGAATTCATCCAGAAAAAATAATTCCTTCCTCAAGACAAATTGCAGTGTCCCAGATTATTTTAAAATACCGTTGTTTCCGGGACATTAAAGACCCGACCTCACTGTTTCATGAGGCGAATAAGAATTAAAAACAACAAGGCGAACCACACACCTTTGTTTAACTCTTAACTTGACATAAAAAGTCTTCTTCGCTTGTCCTCACACATTTGAATGACCGGATGATGATGAAGACACAAATTCCATTTTCACAAACAACTTCGACTTTGCAAAACATTGGATAAGTCTCAGTCACGTATATTTAATAATTTCAATATGAAAGCTCAACACTTCGACAAATTTCAAACGTAATTTTTCAATAAAAATGTATAACTGCATTTAATATTTGCCAGTTATGTATCTTTTTTGTTTCATTATTACGAACACAAATATTTCAAGCTTCATATTATTTTTGGACCAATTATTAAAAATGTTGATCCATGGCTGCGAAAGTTAAACAGAAATTATTTTGAAATTTTTAACGACCTGCTATACTTCGCAGAAATTTGGTCTAAATTCATTGATCAGTTCAATTAAATATTCGGCTTTAATATATTCACTAGAAAATTGATAAGAATATTTTCATTTTTTCAGCCTTTTTTTCCATTCATTTTTTATGGAAGAATTATTCAATCATTGATAATGAAGTAGTTTGAGACAATAATAACAACAGTAGTAATATTTTCAAAACTGCTAGTACTAATATTGGCTGCGACCCAGTCCGTGGGTGGTGGGGTAAAAAAAACTAGGCTTTGCCCAACATGTCAACTTAGGCATATTGCTCTTATCAGATCACTTGATTGCATTATAAAAATGTGTCCGCGACTTTTAGTAGATACCGGGAAATTCAGTGCAGATTATTAAGAAAAAAATCTAATAATAATGCCTTCAACAGATTGGCCTGTAACCATCTTAAGCTAGAAATAAAAATGACCCACTATTCACTTATCTAAATGGATATTTAGGATTTTTTAAAAAGAAATCTGATTTCTTTTCTAATGTTTGGAAATGCTACATGTTCCAGTCATGTTCGAAGTCCATAAAACATACTTAACGACTAGGTTTAAAGAATAGGTTTCGGAAATCCAATTCCGCTGTTTACTAACAATTAGCACGGATATCTGCAAGGGCTCTCTGAGCACCGCAATCAAGTACTTTCCAAACGATAGAAACGCCCGCGTAATATGCAATCGTTGAACGTAAAGGCTATGTTCTTGCATTTGTTTGGAACTCCTTTCATACGAATAGAGTCTCTATAATTATAACTTACACTTGCAATCTATATAATTTAGTAAAAAATTGAGCCTTTTTCTAACAACTTTCATTTAACAATATGTGATTAAGTATTGTTTCTAATATACTCTCTATAAATTTTAAAAAGTATTCTCAAGAAAAGATTGAAGTTTTTTCACTATAAAAAAACAGATAAACCATTCTCTCCATCTAAAAATGTCAATCTATAGGTCTTTCAACTAGAGAATTTTCCCCACTTGATAGTAAATTTTATCTTCATGAATAATTAAAGTCTCGTCACATATAATTTATTATAATTAGGAATTTTACTCACATTCTCACAATGTTCTATTAATAAACCAGTTGCATACATTTCTTAATAAAGCATATATCAGGGCTGCCACACAGGCATTTAAATCACGTTTATTTCTCTTTTTAGTCACTTTTTAAAGAAAAAGACTCTATAGTCACTTTTTTTAAAAGAAAAGGCTACTTATGTCACTTTGATCCGCCTCAATTTAGATTTTATCTAGAAAAATGTAATTAATCTATGTATAAAATCTATAGTAATCTATGGTATGAGAATGCTGTTCATTATCAGACTTTACACCCTTTCTCCTAGTCCCCCTTTTTCGCCCTTTTCAAAGAATTCCAATTCTTTCCCCTATTTTCAAGGAACTTCCCTTTTTTCTTGTTTCTTTCTGCTCAAATGCGAACTAAATTGATTATTATTTGGCAGAAAATTTAATTCTTTTATTAAAACTTCAACTATTTGGTTGATGATTCATCTTTCTTGGTTCAAAATTATTATTATTTTTTCTTTTTTGATTTTTTCGGGATGAAAAATCAAACTTTCGTGAAGAATTCCACTTTCTAACTTGAAAACTCAAGTTTTTTGTTAATGATTTGTCTCTTTTGGTAGAAAATTCATTTTTGTTGTTGTTGAAAATTCATATTTCTTGGTTTAAAATGAACTTTCCTTGTGAAAAAGAGTATTGGTAATCCAATACTTTTTCGTGAAAAAAGTACTGGTTCCTATACTTCCCATTACTTCTTTTTTATTATGGTTTTTTGTTGAAAATTCATCTTCTGCGGCTGAAAATGCAACTATCTGGTTGAAATTTTAGTTGTCTTGATTAAAAATAACCCTTTTGGTGAAAATTCGTAATTTCGGGATTAAAATGCAAAAGCTTTCAAAAACATTCGACTTTTTAACTTGACAACTGAACTCTTTAGATGAAAATTCATCTCGGTTGGTAGGAACTTAATCTTCTTTGGTTGAAAATTCAACTCTTTAGTTGAAAATTAGTTGTTTTTTATTGAAAGTCATCTCTTTTAACTGAAAATTTTAATTTTCGCTTTTTTGATTGAAAATTTGTCATTTTTTAGCAGAAACTTCAACTATTTGCTTTAAATTCATTTATTCAGTTAAAAATTCGCCTTTTTGGTAGAAAATTTATCTTCTTGGTTCAAAATTAATGTTTTTTGTTAAAAATTCATCTATCTTATCTATTTTACCCTATTTGCACTGTTTTAAGAGCATTTGAAACTTTGAACCATGCAATATTATAATTTAAATTATTTAAATTTATCATTTTCTAGTTTTTAAGTTGATATTGTAAAGCATTGAAATATAAATACGACAGTCAAGTATCTAAGGTTAATTTAGCTTGTAATAAAATGAATTACAGTTTGTTTGAACATTACTTGTAAAATTTCTTCTAGTAATTGTGACCTTGGTTCTTACTTCCGAATTCAGCAACAGAATTTCATCTAATCTTGTAAATGCGCAAGTCAATAAATTATATATGTAATGTGTTTGTATTTATATTACAGGCTTCTTTTTGTGTGAGGGGTCATTCACAAAATACGCGATACGCTTAGGGGGGGGGGGGTCTATCTAAGCATAATTCTCCATGTTAAGAACAATGGAAAAAGTATCAAATGGGGCGGGGGGGGGGTCAGAAGTTCCTGAAAATGTATCGTGTATTTTATGAATGGCCCCTGAACAGTAGTCACCTTTAGTCACTTTTTAGCCTAAATTAGCCACTCTTTTTACTTTTTTCAAGTGAATTAGTATGTGCGGCAGTCTTGAGCGTTTTGAACTTTTGATTTGCATTCGATAAACGTTGAGTGTACTTCGAGCCAAAGAAAAAATTGAATATAAAATAAAGAAAGGTCGGAGATGAATTATTGATTCTTTTAATATAATAATAATGTATTGGATCTAGATTGGATATGGAAACCTCTACTGCAGAAAAACATTCATATAGTATTTGTATGTAATTAGTAATGTAGTGCTCATCAAAGTGGGACGCTATGGACGGGAGTAGTATCGGACGTATAACGTACAATCGTGTCAGAGTTATGAAACGTGATAGGAGATAAATAGGCGAGCAGCTTCTTAGCACATCCTCGATCTGCTCCCTTGCACTCTTATATGTTTGCCACTTTGAATTACAATTTAATTATTTCGTAGATCCTGTACTCAACCGCAAGAGATCCTTGTAAGTTGTAAACTGGCGTGGGCTGAAAATACTTCTACCGAGTCGACTAACCTTTCACCAAGGCTACGATATTTCGCACTTTACTTCTTAGTTCTTTGTGTGCCATGGAAATTATAATCCGGTTCTAATTGATCAGATTTCTTTACATTCGAATTTTTTCATCGACAAATTTCGTTACAAAATCATACGCGGAGGATAAAATATGCTCTCTGAACTTGAATTAGTAAAATTTCACTGGGGGGCCGTCCTTAACTACGTTATCAATGTTGAGCTATTTGCATCCCCTGTCCCTCGTTGACGTATATAGTTTTGTGCCCCCCCCCCCCCTCGTGTGCAAAGTAAAGTAGTTATTTGCTAAACCTGGATATTACGTTTATTCAGCTTTTTTTTTCGCTATTGAGTTCAGTTGACCAAAATTCTCTTAAAGCAAGAGTAATGAAGTCATTTTTTTACGCAAATGGGGGAATCAATTCTTTTAAATAAACTTAATGTAGATACCATATTGAATTCAATATGAAACGCTTTAAATTCCCAAGATTTCAAGTCGCAGTGTATTGCATTTTCAAGAAAATAGTTGAACTGTTAAACAAAATAGTTGAATTTTTTAATAAAGTTAAAAAAGTTAATAAAGTTGAATTTCAACAAAGATAATTACTTTTCTGCTCCAAAAGACAAATTTTGGACCAATTTAATTCAACCAAAAAAGGCGAATTATTAACATATTAGTTGAATCCTAAACAAAAAAGAGGAATTTTCAACAAATATGATTAATTTTCTACTAAAAAAAAGGCTTTGTACCAATGAGGTGAACCCCAAAAAACATTCTTTTGAACAAAGTAGTTAAACTTTTATCCAGTTAGTTCAATTTTAAAATATTTGTTTAATTTTTAACCTAATAATTGATTTTTCTACCAAAATAGATACAAATTTTCAGCAAAATAGTCTAACTTTCAACTAAAAATATGAAGTTTCAACAAAAAAGTTAATTTTTCACCAAAGAGTTTAACTTTCTGTTCAATTGTTGAATTACAAAAAAAAAACAATTTTTCTATAAAACAGTTGAATTTTCAATAAAAATATTAATTTACAACCAAACAGTTGAATATTAAACCAGAACCTCATACGCGCGCTGAAGCGCGCGTCTAAATAATTTGCATTCAATTATTTTATTTAAGAATGAAGGTAAATAAAATACCATGAAATTAATGTTTACTTCAATAACCGTTATTTGTACACGGCTTCGCATAGGGTAGCATCTCACTATGCAGAATAAATAATTGTACAACTCTAAACATTTTCATACAACTTTGGGACAAATCTCTAAAATGTCGGCACGTACAAATTTTTATAGGAATACATTGTAAATGATCTCGTCTTGAGAAGAGTCCAGATGTCAAGCCATTTCGAGCGCGTATAGCACTCGGATGGGTGACCATCTGCGACGTACGACCGAGTTGTGTATTCGGCTGTGTTTTAACTATGTAATGTCGAGCGGGAGGTTCGAGGCCGAGGATAATTGTGGCCATTCGATGGCCTACCTATACTCTGTTCCCCGAGAGAAGGACCTGAAGGACGACCAATTTTGGTTTTCTTCGCGCAGTCTATTGTTAAATTTTTTCAAGAAGGCGGGATTTCTTGACATCTTTCAGCCAATCCGAAGTGAAGTCCTTCAACTTCATGAAAAACTCTTGTCTTGATTGATTTACGACAATGGTCGACAGTCTGTTTTTTCAGTGATATCTGTTTCGGCTACCTTACCGCAGCAGGGGTCTTTTGCCCCCAGACAGGTCAAAGGAAGGAAATTTAAAAACTGACAATTTTGCAATTAGCAATTTGAAAATAATATAATCAGCATCTACGAATTTTTCCGATTCCAATGATATATTACTTGCTTCGAAAAGTTGAAGGTTTGAAGAAGTTTACTTGAAGAAACTTCAGCTCAATATTTAATTTAACATTGATTAGTTCTCCAATTTTCAACCTTTATGGACAAATTACATGTCGTTGGAATCAGAATAATGTGCACATTCCGAATATGTTACTGTCAAGCGAGTTATTGGAGAATTATTAATTTTTAACTTTTTAATTTTTGCCCCTTTTCCAAAAAAAGTCAACTGGCTACCGTTGTCCCCTGTAACTCGAGACTAGAACGCGGTGAGGTCCTCTTCTTTCACGGCTAACATCTGGTGCAAATCTTTCGAAATATTTGACAAAGAAACCCAAAAATAGTCATAAATATACCAAGGGACCAATGATAAGAGAAATGAAGAAACTACGTGTGAAAAAAAAGGGTAAGGACACTCCTCCATCGAGAAACCACAACCCCCATGCGCGTCTTCAGGTCCTTCTCTCGGTTGAAAAGTCGGCTGAATTCGGGAGGTGGTTTTCTACAGCTTTCCTCTCCTCTGCAGAATTTTCAGCAAAATAGTTGAATGCTCAACCAAAAAAGATTCATTTCCAACCAAACTTTTTGGTTTCCTACCAAAAAGACGAATTATCAACAAAAGAAATGCATTTTCAGCCAAATGGTTCATCTTCCAACTAAAAAAGATCAATTTTCATCCAAATACATTGTTGGATTTTGAACTAAAAAAGATCTATATTAAACCAAAAGTAGAATAGTTCAATTTTCAGTTTTAAAAATTAATTTTCAACCAAAAATCAAATGAATTTTCAGCAAAATATTTCAATTAAACAAAAAATTAATTTTTAACAACATAGTTCCACTTTCACCTAATTATTCAAATGTTTGACGAAAAAAGATGTCTTGTCAAAAAATAGTTGCATTTTCAACCAAATACTAAAGCTTTTAAAAAAAGAGATGAATTCCGAACCAAAAATATAATAGTAGACTTTTCAACCATAAAATAAAAAAATTAAACGTACTAAACATTATTTAGGTGTGTAATGTTATTCTCAGTGAGCCCCCCCCTCCTTTCTGTTACAAGCCGTAGTCCCTCCCCTCCTCAAATTGGTAACGGACGGTAATGGTGATGGACGGCACCTGATGGGAAATAGTGAAATACTTCTGGGTATCTCAACCAGTAAAAATCCACGGTAATTCCAGTAGTTTTTCTATTACTCCACAGTAGAAAAAGATTCTGACGATAGAGTAAGCATGAATGAAATTTTAGTAAGTTTTTATACTGGAAAATCAGTATAAGGTGACTGGAATTTAAATGAAAATAACGCTGTCCATTAGAATCAGTGAGAAATATATCACGGAATCAAATCTGATCATTACGGATTATCACTGATTGTCAGTAAACCCCACTGAATCATCAGTGGAACTCACGCAATAATTAGAGCGAAATGAGCCACTGAATGGTCAGTAACGATCGTCCCTGGATCGAATGTAGAGTGCTAGAATGTTCTTTATTTTTGTGGATAAGAAATATTTGTTTAATTCCGTACAGTCTGTAAAACAACTACTGAAACTTCCGTCAATATTCACCAATTTTACAGCGTTCTTTAAATTTAAATCAGTGAGGCTCAAATTAAAAAAGTGAATATTCACTGCTTGGTTTACCAACCGAGAAGTACAGGGTTTACACGATTTTTCATTTGGATTAAAAGAGATATTGTGCATAAAATTCTCTTTTTTCTCTAGAAATCAGTAAAACTTCACTCAACTTCTGGCTATGTAATTCAATAAAAAGACACCGAGTAATCAGTGAAAAATTTGATGAAATTTCAGTCACATTGCACTGATTTTCCAGTATAAAAATTGATTGAAATTTGAGTTATGCTTACTGAAATTGAAGTCTGTTTTTACTTATAAATCAGTAGACAATTATAATACTAGAATTCACGAAATTGGCGAATTGCGAATAATTTGCAGTAATTGTTGAAGCAACAAATTGAGGCATTACATCAATAGGTGAAATAAGTAAAAATTCAGATTTGGAGAGCATTTTTACTTCAAGACACTATTTCGAATGGTTTTTTAGTTATATTACTGTCCACACAGAAAAAAATTACAGGATTTTCAGTTAAAATAGGGACAGCATACATTTTCTGTAAAGGTTACTGAAATTTCTGCAGAGTTTACGAAATGTTCAGTTATTTATGAATGTACGGGCATTTTCTGTAACATTTCCTGAACTGTTATGTCAAATTGAGAACTTTCAATTGTAAAATGTAATCAAAAAGTCTGCAAATTTTACAAAAAGTACCTGTAAATTTGTAAAATTACTGAACATTCAGTCAACTTTATAGAAAATTCGGTAAGCTTTACAGAAAATCTATTCTGTCCCTGTTTTAACTGAAAATCATGTTACTTTAGCAGGCTAATTTTTCTCCGTGTATTAGCTAAGATTCTGGTAAATTTGTCACTTCAAAGCATTTTTTTGTTTGAAAGAATTTTTATTTTTTTTTTAGATCCCTGAAATTTTGAAGATGTTTTCGTGAAATGCAATAATACGAAAATACGAAAATCTTCCACAGAACCATAAGAAAATTCGATGAAAATTTCGATGATATTTTTATATTTTTTTAGACTCTTACTGTGCAAATTATCACGATATTCGTCTAGAATAATTGTGTTACATTGTTTCTATAATCATCGTAAAATTTCTATACGTAATTGCAACGGAATCTGTACAAAATTTCCTTATAATTATCATTGAAATCCATATTCTCCAGAAATAATTCGATAGATTTTCTAACCTGTTGCAGATTGTTCTCTGTAAAATGTTATGTAGTTACCATACTGGAATACATAAGGTATTTTTGTAGAATATTGATAAGATTTACATGCAGTAAATTAAAAATTTATTTTGACAAATCTCTATTTCTTCTAGATTGTCAAGTCTAGCTGAGTTGATTTTTAAAGAGAAAGTTATAACAGATAGATACTTGGCTCGTTAACATTTTTACAGCTTCGCACTTTACTGGCTTTCTTTCGTTCGAAATATGATTAATTGGTTCTACTTCTTTCCGTGCTAAAGTAAAATCTCAATTCTTCACTTTGTTTGAAAATTTACTAAAACGGACTGAAAACTATGCGTGGTTCTTTGACTATGATACATTCTAGAGAAAATCGTTTTGTCCTCTTGAAGCGAGAAAATCCATTTACTATCCGTTTATCCAGACAGAACATCTGCAAATCTCGTGTCTAGCAACTCTTAAATCTGCGGAACGAATAAATTATACGACGAGATCGTCTTCGATAAGGTTTCGCATTTACAGCCGTGGAATTTCTGTAGGAGGATTCAAGATGCAACCTCGTTGGTGTTGAAAGACATTTGTTAGAAAAAGGGTTATTAATAAAACAATTGTCAGTGTTCGCAAAACAATAATAAACTGGTAATAATATTTTAATTATTTCAGCGAAAATATTGTATAATGATAAAACTCACTATAGAATTAATTACAACCCTCTAAGTTCTACACCATGTTAATAATTACTATACTTTATCAATATATATTTTTTAAAATGTTTTTTTTATTCTCAAGTTGTGAAAAAAATGACAGTCTATAAGCTCCGATGGGATTCGAACCCAGGTCTTCAGATTGCCGGTATGGTGCTTTTACGTACCCATTGAGCTACGGATAGTGCGAGGTTTCTTTTTAAATAAATTTAGAATTTAACTTAATAAAGAGTAAAATCAACATTTGAAAAAAAATATTGTTAAAGGACCAGTAGGCAAATAATAATGAATATCAAATTATTTATATATAAATATCTGATCAATACCGTAACATCTACAAAATAAGATTATTATGAAATTTTTCACATTGCGACACATGACGTATGTTTTCTATCCAATTCGGGATTTGTATGTTTGTTCGCTGATTTAAATAATAAAATTTGAGCAGAAATTCTTTTAAAGAAACTATTCCTTCAAGTGTCTGGTTTTCTGGTGAAAAAACGCGAATCACGATGCTTTTGTGTTTTCTTAAACAGGACAGATACGATGCGAGGAAGTGAAAGCATATCTGACAATACGGCCATGGACCTTTCCCACCTTGGAACTCTCATTTTGTAGTCGAATCGAATAAAAACAGTCTATAAAAAATGTTACCTCATGCAATTTTCGCAATAAAACTACGAGTTTGGCATCGATTTAGTATAAAATATTTTTACAAATGTACACTATATTTTAAAAGATTTTTAAAAACTCTTATTATTTAGAAAAAAAGAAATGTGAAAAGAAACCAAACTATTTCACATTTAAATTCGCAAACAATTTATTCGATTAGCGATTAAGATGTTGATATATTAATTATTAAGTATATCATAAATTATTTCTAAAAGTAAATTCATAGGAAGTTTAAAATATTAAGATAAGTTGTAAGTATTTTTTCTTGCACTTAGAGAAATTTGATTGTTTCTGGATTGAAATGTTTTTTTTTTATTAGTTGGGAAAGTTCTTTTTATGGGGACAAATAAACTTGCGAAGCATTAGCCGGTTCAATTTTCAAGATTGTATTCAAGTTCGAAAGAGTGCAGAAAAACTTACTGCATTTGAAATTCAGGAAAAATGAAATTACAATTTTTCAAAATAAACCGGGATGCGGTCATTTTAAATCCTAAACGTATACGACATTCGTGGCAGGCTCGAAAAAATGTTTTTGGAAATCGCAAACAATACCATGCCTGAAAGTATAGTGCATTGCGATCACTATGAAGTGTAGTGTATGGAGAATCGATTGATTTAAATCTAGGAAATGCGCGCGTTTATTTGTTGCGCCGATGAAAACATAAAAACAAACTTTTGGCACCATTATAAGGATTCTTAAGATTTCTGTGACTCGCCCCCCCCCCCCCCCCTTCGTACCGAGGACTTTATATTTTTACACAATATATCGACAATGTGGCAATTATTTTTTACTGTAAACGAGATTTCAAGGGATTTCAAAATACTGGAAAGATTTCGAGTGATTTGAAAGTATATATTAACAGGTTTGAAAGTATTTTAAAGCAATACAAAAGGTTTTTTTGAGTTACAAATTTTTTACAGAATTTAATGAGATTTCCAAAACTTTTTAGGGATTTCATAAGTTTTCAAGAGATGACACAAGTTTTAAGGTATATCAAACAAGCAGTTCCAGATAGAATATCAATTTTTCAAGGCATTTTACAAGATTTTAAGGTTTTTCAGAGGTTTTTAGGGATTTTAAGCAATTAAGAACGATTTCCGTGCATTACAAAGGATTTGAAAGGATTTCAAGGGATTTTGGGAGGTTTCGACGATTTCACGGGATTTCAAAGAGTATTATGAGATTTAAAAAGTTCCCGTATTTCATATTGAATGGGAAAAGTCCAAAATGTCTGCACGCCGAGGTCCAGACAATAATAGCAATCGTATGGGACAAAACTTTATTCTTTTAATAACCTATAAAATAATTATTTTTTAACATAAGTGTATTTCGACATTATATTTTATTCTCCAAATAAAGCCATTAAATTAATGACTAAAATCGATTTAAAAAATTGCAGCGATTTTATTATTTAATTAAATAGCTTTTTTAAAATAAATAATAATATGTATATACGCTTATGGTGAAAAATCATTTTTCTCCAAATTACAAAAAAAATTAAGTTTCATCACCTGAATTTGGTATTTTTGTTTGACCCTCGGCGTGCAGACATCTTGCTAGCTGACTGACGTCATTTCATACCTAATACGCGGATAAAAATTATTATTATGAAAACTGATTCGATGTTAAGATATAATCAAACAAAAAAATCTCCCTGGCAACCAAAGTGGAAAATTGACATTTTGACGGTGGAATCCACGGATTATAGAGAATTTCGTAAGATTTCAAAAGATTTAATAGAATTTCGAAGGATTTTCGAATGTTATAAATGATTCTAAGGGATTTCGAGGAATTTTAGTGGCTTTCAAAATATTAAAAAATATTTCAAGGAATCTCAAAGATTTTAAAGATTTCAAAGTTTTTCAAATCTCAAAGAATTGTAAGAGATTTTTGCACTTTTAAAGGATTTCAATAGCTTTCCAGGGAGCTCAATCGTTTTAAAGGAATTCCAAGAGACTGTGTACGATAACCATAGAATTAAAAGGATTTCAAAGAATTTTCACATAATCTAAACAATTTGAAAGGCGCTTCTTTACAGGGGTATATTAAAATATAATTATCTTGAAATCTGGCAAAAATTACTACTTCTAGGCATAATATGGTTTGCGATTCCGAAAACCTTTTTTTTCGACCCACCCTACTAGTTCAGTCAAAAATGGATCGGAATGAAATTTTATTAAATATGAAAAATGCAAAGCATTACAGTTCAAAAATCTTCAACTGCAGAATATCTTTCGAATCAATTGCAATTTGAAAACGATCCAAATGTTGGATCGAGCTTTAAATTTGATATAAAACAAAAACATAAAAACTTGGTAATAGTAATCCAAATTTGAAAATTTTCAGTTTAAACCTCCAGTTTTAATTTGTATAGTATTTGAGGTTTCTATATTCGCATTATTTTAGAATATAATATCTAATTGTTTAAATTGTGTTATCATTGGTACTGCATTTATATTGATCATCTGACTACTATGACAATTTAATTATAATTTTCCATGCCTCTCTTTTAATAAGGTATCATGCTTCTCAACAATCTTAATTTGAAATCTAATATTGTAATCTAAGCCCTTGATAGCTTCATTTCCTGGGTCAATATAATTGCTGCAGTATCAAACACTTCTTCAATCAAGGATATCACTGAATGTCAATAGATTCAATGAGTATTGACTATATGAGACTGATAACCTGAATAACTGCCAAATTAAAATAGAATAAAATCTCTCTTTTAAGGGATTATTTCCAAATTCCAATCTTAATTCAAATTTCATAATAACTTTCTATAATTTTATAAAATATAAAATTATTTTTTATTTTTTGAACGCCGAGTACGATTCTTTTATAAACTGCAGGTCATGTGGTGTAACAGTCATCGTGGGAAATACTGAAACGCGTAACCATTATCGTCAGCCAAGAGTGCATTAAGACTATTTAAAAATTCTTTACCCTATATAGTATATTTACTTATATAGAATTCTGTGATATAATTTTCTATTGCAATATAATCATATGTTACAACTCTATCGGCTGAAAAAAAGATTAACACACAATGAAATAAGTTTGATAAATTATACATTAAAAAGTATCAATTTCGGATGTGGAAAAATCTTCGAATAATGGGACAATTATTTGCAAATTTTAAAAATTTGAGTTACATTTTATGTAATTGATTCATTGTATACAATTTAGCACGATTTAGAGGAAAGTATATATATTTTTTAATTGCGGAAACGCTTCCTACAATCAAAATGTGGTGCTTTGAGGCAATAATATATTTTGCAGAGGGGCGTTTACAAATGCATATCCGCACGCATAATCCATTTCAATTATTGTAATTGCTGAGCGGATGCCTTTTATCCTTTTCCTGTTCCTGTTTATTCTACTTTTCTCGTCGCCTAAAATTTACCATCACCTTTCCCCACTTGATCATCGAACCGCGAGACCTGGTTTAATCGGATCAGATCCAGAAACAACTTTTCATAAAGTATTCCTCAGAATGATTGATTTATTGACTTGAATTTTGTATTTTTATTTAATGTTTATTGGAAAATTCTCTTAATACATACATTTATTATGTACTTACGTCTTCATTCCTATTTTGTGTTCTTCAAATTCATCGTTACTAAGCATATTAAGTATAGAAAGTAAATATAAATCTACTTAATGAGACATGTGTCACGTGAAATTAATATTATTATAGTGTGATTTAAATTTAAAAATCACTATTCTGAACGAAAGGATGACCTAGAAATATGAGATTTTCTCCATTCGTCAATAATGTTACAAAGACCTCGATATCAGTTACGAGCAAATATATTACATCATCGTTTATTCGGAATAGTTTTGCTTACTGATTCAGGTATCACTTTCACATTTACTTGCAGCTTTAAATAACCACGGAAGTGCTAAAAATGTAGGTTAAACCAAAAGTCGGCCGTTCATTCCAATCAGGCTTCTTTGACCTTGAGACAAACTTTAAAAATTACTTCCCTTGTAAGAATTAAGAACGAAAGTGGATTTTGTATTTAAGGAAGAAAGTATTATAAATTATCAGGTAACAGTCTCTTTATATTTGAAAGCAATTTAAATTGA
The DNA here is from genome assembly GCA_932178445.1 of Andricus quercusramuli. Lineage (NCBI taxonomy): Eukaryota > Metazoa > Arthropoda > Insecta > Hymenoptera > Cynipidae > Andricus > Andricus quercusramuli. Next base: position 121,748 of record CAKNXH010062979.1, on the reverse strand, counting down.
ATACTTAGAATTTCAAAATAATTTTGAAAGACTAGACCTCGAAAAAATTAAAATCTGCAATACTTTGTACGGGGTGGCCGCACATCAGGGAAAACCTGGAAATCAGGGAAAAGTCAGGGATTTTGAAAAAAAAGTTGCAAAAGTCAGGGAATATTTGTAAGAAACAGTTTAAGTAACTGTCCAGAACTCTAGAATAATAAGGACATTCACACAGTCACTTTTTAGTCACCTTTTTCTCGAATTGCTTTTTAGTCACTTTTCATTCAATGAATTAACCCAGGTGTTAACCACTATATTAAATTCATGTCTACACCTATTACTGAATTTTCTTAAATGCCTTTGAAATATCTCAGGGTGTTTTAGATGATACCAACAATTTTCAACAGGTTTTAATAATTTGAAGGGTTTCCAGAAGATTCTAAAGATATTTTTTTGATTGTGAATCTTTTTCATGCTAATTTTACATGTAATTATTCATGATAAAATAGATTTCTCTTCAATTCTAATTTTGAAATTTTTTAAATAGAGACACTAAACTCATGATTCGTTCCAATCTGCAGGGTTTGCTTATGAATATTTTCAGAATTCTTTTAAATGAGTCGAAATAATTTTACCGCAATTTATTGAAAGAAGTCTTTTTATTTGAAAATGTTTGAAAGAAGAATGCATTAAATATTAGCAATGTTAGAAATACATTAAAATTCGTGGACTGTTTCTTTAGCTATTTGGAAAATGTAATAATCTAAATAGATTGGTTCAGAATCACCCATAAAGTATTTTTTTTTCAATTCCAAGGAATTTGCAAGAGCTTCAAAATGCTTTAAGGGATTTCAAAAGATTTCAAAGCACTGGAAATAATTCAGAGAGCTTTTGAAAATTCAAACGATTTTTCAAGAGCATTAAGAAGTTTCGAGGGATTTAAAAAGATTTAGAAGGATTCAAAATATTTCAAAGCATTTACAAATTTTTAAGGAATTTTAAAGGATTTGAATTATTTCAAGCGATTTAAAAAAGGTTTCATGGTGTTTTAAAAAATTGCCTAGAATTTCGGAAGATGTGAAACGTTATTATAGGACCTATATGCGAGCCTATATGGTTTTTGGATTTCAAAAGCTTTAAAAGTATTTTAATTAATTTTGCAGGATTTCAGGAAGAAATTTTTTTCAGACTTTTTAAAGATTTTAGGATATTGTTACAGATTTTAAGGAATATTCAACTGAATTCATTAATTTGAACGAATTTCAAAATATTTTAAAGTATTCAAAATATGTTAGGGTATTCAAAATATTGCAAGGAATTTTCAATTATTTTACTAATTTAATGGGATTTCAAAGGACTTGAAATATTTTGGGCAATTTGAAAAGATTCTACGAGATTTTAGCAGCTCTTAAAGTATTTTAGTGAATTTTCCATTATTTTAAGAAATATCTTCAGATTTCATATAAATGAAGGATTTCGTAGGGTTTCAAAGATTTGAAGAAATTTTCAAACATTTTTTGCAATTCATTTAGAATTCACCCCGAATTCTTATTAAATTAGCCTGAATTGGCTTAAATTCTTTTGAATTCTTTGGAATTCTCTTGAATTCTTCTAAATTCACTCAATTCTACTCAATTGAATGGATTTTTTAAAATTAATTTTGAAGTCTACTTGAAGTTACTTTTTTCAAGTCAAATGGACTGTGGCCTGAGAATAATAAAAAAACACTTATAAATTAAAGTTAAAATTGTTTTATTCCATTTATAAAAGATTCCATATTAAAATGGTTACAAGATTAGAATTTTGGTCTTTAAATATTAATGATGAGGGAAAATCACAATTAGTCAGGGAAAAGTCAGGGAATTTTGAAAATGAAGGTTTTCAAACACCTTGTTTTTACTTGTAAAATTAATGCAAAAACAAGCTTGTACGTGTGACTATATAATTTAAAAGCGTTTATGCCTGGGGAAAATTAAAATGATTGAAAATTTTAATTGTGGTTGGTGCGATTGATCAGAAATTAAAAATTTGGAACAAACTTGTGATTTAAGTTGCAATGATTTTGAATACACCGAAAAAAAAAAAAATTATTCTTAATTTGACTGGCGCTTCCTATCAAAAATTGATCTAAATTAAAAAATCTTCAAAATTGGGATATGTCTGAAATTTATTTGAAAACATTTCAATTTGGAAAACAAGCAAATTCTCAAAAAAGGACATATATGTGTATATCATCTGATTATTTCGAAAATCTATGTATGCAATGAACATTCTTCTCATTTCTTAGTCATGCCAGTATAGATGAAATTATTTGATTGTTGACTTCTGCAATTTTAATAAATGACTCGTTGAATTGTGAGACATTATCATATATAGGACATTTATCGTAATAAAGTGTCAGCTGCCTGCGTGGGTGGGGAGAAATGTAGCAAATTGGCACACTAGAGAGATGCTGTCACTTTTTATTAGGCACGTGGCCCCAAATAATATTTGGCGAATTGAGAGAAAATCATCATGCAAATTTAACTACAGGGTGTTGGCAACTTCTGCATTTTGATTTTACGATTCATTAAAAACTAATAGCTTCTGAAATAGGTCCTAAAACTAACCAGGTTTTTGCAAATAATGATTCAATCTTTAGAGCATTACAATTTTGCTCGATTTGCAAATTCCTTAATGAATTATTTTTAAAAAATCTTTTTTTTTTACTAGATTGTCGACTAAAGCATCAATTTTAAAATTGAAAAATTGACTTCCAAGATTTCATTTTACTGAAAGAAATAAACAGTTATGATTATGCAAACCGTTGGAGTTTCCTGCTTTCCTTACGTTAATTATCAAAATGCGTTCTAATTAATTTTTTATTCATTTAGGTACCTCGTACTTTGAAATTTATCTAGAAACTGAATTATAATTTTACTTCACTGCTGGAATAATAACGCACTTCGGGTGTGATTTTGAATGAGATAATGATTATGTTTTTTGCTCCGTAAGAAGGATAAAGTGGCATTTACAGCTTCAATTAGTTCATGGCTATTTTAGTCTCAAGTAGGTACCTCTCAAGAAATGCACCACTATATGTATATATACCGTTTATAAGGATTTAACCGGAAACATTAAACTTCCGCTGTCAGCTTTTTCTCTTTAATTTATTTAACGTTACAAAATTTCAACAAAATGGAAATGCATATTTGTCAATCGAAAGTAAAGAAAAAACTTGATTAATTTAATTGGAAGTATTAGGAAATATATTTGTTGAGCCATTCAATTTGTGTTCAAATTGTATAGAAAATTCAGATAAAGTTTACTGCGATAAAATTTAAAAATTTATGATTTATGTTCATAGTGCAGGGTGGACGTAGGTCAGGAAAACCTGGAAATCGGAGAAAAGTCCAGAAATTTGATTGGTTAGGGAAAAGTCAGGGATTTTTAAAAGAATCTTTGAAAAAGTCAGGGAATTTCTGTAAAAGGCACTTTAAATAACTGTCAAGGATAATAAATTTGAAAATAATAAATAAATTTATAAAAGTTTCTATGTTAAAAATGTTACAAGACTTAAGATTCTGGTCTTTGCGTCAGGGAAAATGAAAAATTGACCAGGGAAAAATTCAAAATTTTCGTTGAAAATTCGTTTATTGGAACAGAGAAGTCGTCCTTTTGAATTGAAAATTAATCTTTTTGTGTTGAAAATTCAACCCTTTGGTTGAAAACTCATCTTTATAGGTTGAAAATTCAACTATTTTGTTGAAAATTCCATTCTTTTGTTGTAAATTGATCTATTTCGTTGAAATGTAATCTTTTTTGGTCGAAAATGTAACTCTTTTGTTGTCAATTCGACCTTTTCAATTGAGTTCGTCTTCTATGGTAGAAAAGTCTTTATAAACTTCGTTTATGAAGCATTCTAGGTTTAAAATGTTACAAAATTAAAATGCTGATCCTTGAATATTAATGGGCAGGGAAAATAAAAAATTGGGCAGGAAACTATCAGGGAATGTTCAAAATAAAGTTTTTCGAACACCCTGTAGTGGAAATTACGAACAATTCAGTTTAAATTATATAAGTACTGTAATTTCTTACATTTTTTAAATTTAACAATGTGCGAATTATCATAACTGACAGCAATCAATTTAAATTTGACTGATTCTATTTTATGTTCAACTTACATTTAAAATTTAAAACGCGCCAGAGAATTTTCGTATAAATGTCATATTGAATTGGATTTACAATCTCTTGAAAGAACTGGTATCAGTTTAAATGCCATTGGAACATCATGCGTGCCATTTAGGCTGAAGGTCCATTGTATTCTGCAGGACAATCGATTAGAAATGCCAGTTAAAATCTCGTTTGACTATTTCATAAACATTTTTTAAATTCTATTTTGTATTGTTATATTATATTATTCAGTTTAGAAATACAAGGTTGAATTTGATTGTAATTTACAATGTTTTTAGCAATTTAAAAAAACGGTTTTTCTTTTTGTGTTTCAGAGGGAAAGGTGGAAGTTTCGAGGGATGGAAAATACCTGAGTACTTTGGCACCGGGAAAAGTTTTGGGTGAATTAGCCATTCTGTATAATTGCAAAAGAACGGCAACCATAACAGCAGCTACAGATTGCCAATTATGGGCCATTGACCGACAATGTTTCCAAACTATCATGATGAGAACCGGTCTTTCGAGACAAGCAGAATATACGGATTTCCTCAAGAGGTATTACGAAATTATAATTTTGTCACCTTTTCTGTATTCTCGTGAAAAAGTGAACCGGAAGTTCTTTTTTCTGGCATTGTCGAAGGAAAATCGTCCAATTTTAAATAAATGCAATAGACAAAAAAGCATTCATATATTTGAAAGCCTTCAAGCAGCTTCCAAAGCTTTCCATTTAATTGCAAAAATAATCTGAATGTCTATTGCTTTTAACAAGATTATATTTTACAAAGAACTCAGTTACGAGAGCCTCTCAGTTAAAAAAATTCTTATTAGAAAATCGTGGAATTTACACTTGACGTACGTACATACGTGTTTTATAAAGGCTTCAGATTCCAAAGTTATAGAACTTCGACCGTTTTTATGAGCAAAAAAAATACAATTTCTAAAGCCTTCATTTTCAATGAAATTGAAGTCCCAAATTTTCAGTTTGTCCAAAATGTAAAATCAAAGTTAAAGTAAGTAATTATTATATAATTATAATTACAGTGATGTCTCGCCTAGTTAAAGTCCCCCGTACACGGTTATTTGTAATTGCGCAGTTCCGTCACCTCCCACCACGGACCCTGTAGGGGTTGTACGGACACGCCCGCGTCAGTGGCTGGCCAATTAAAAAGAGGCCCGAAGAGCGGGAAACCCTCGTTTGTTTGAATTGAGCATTTTAGCATGACGTCATGGGAATGCAGGCAACGTTTTCGAGTTAATGTTCTAAACGTAAAAGTAGGTCGTAAATATACGAATAGTAATATTTGTCAAGTGTATAATGTATTTTCTCAGTCATTGTCCATTCTTCTGTCGATTAACGACCTTTCAGTATCACGAAATAGAATAAAATGTCAAAAATTTCAGGTTAGTGTGTCAGATCGAGTACTCTAACCTCAAATTTCGATAGTTGATTGTATTTCGTGAAACTGAAAGGTCTCCAACTGATAAAAGGCTGAAACAGAATGAGACAAATACATTCTACCCTTGAAAAATATGCTGTTCAGACATTTATAACTTACTATTACGTTTAGAATATTTTCTCCAAAAAGGCGTATGCAATTGCAGTCCCATGACAAGAACTATGCTAGTCTTCTTGCCATTTCCACACTTCAAATACATTAACATGCATGCAGTGGTGCTAACGGACCGCGATTTTTTCAACTGCGCATGTGCCGGAAAGTGTGGGTCTATTTAAAATTACAAATCATAAACTTGTAATATTACATTAATAATAAATTATTTAAAGAAATCAGCTATTTCTTCTCAGATTTAATTAAATTAATTTTTTTAGTTGAAAATTTGTTTTAATTATTTATCTGTATTATTATTGATAGTATTTATTGCTTTAAAATAGACCCGCGCTTTTCGGCACATGCGCAGTTGTAAAAGTTGCTTACAGCGTGTACACTGTACATCGATACAAGGTCGGGGCAGCCAATGAACATCGCTTGACAAAAATAACCTGACGACTTGGGGGTAGATGTGGGGGCACTTCCAGCCTTCAAATGATCAAATCTTTACGTTTCGACTGTATTTTCATGATAAGAGAAACAGAAATTAGATGAGTTCCAATTAATACTTAATTACGATTCAAAACATAAAATTTTTGAGCATATTCATTTTTGTTTCGGATGATAATTTAAATGGTAGAAAATCCTTAATCATTATTTTTGTAATATTAACAGTGAATTTAATATTGTATATGCCCGGACAGCACTGAATAAAAATTGAAACAGTTCATTAGAGTCATTAGCTTTGAGTTTTGGAAACTAAAAAATTTAGATACTTTTCAAATTCAAATCTTTATAAATAATTCTTTCAAATTTCAGGCCTCTTCATTTGGCATCACTTAATATTTAATTTTTCCATGTCCCCATCAGATGCTGTTTATATTTTCCACTTCATCCAAATTTAAAATTGGCAATTGAGATAAATATGTTTTTCTTCGTTGGCAAAATCTTATTTATAAATTCCGGATTCATTCACTCAGTTTTCTGAATGAAATATGAAAATAGCTTCGAGAAATATTATTTGCTGAGGTCTGGACCGTACATGATTTAAAGCTTGGAAAAATTGAAAATTGTAAACTTCAACTTCTGAAGAGCTATCGTCTATTATAGCCAGCTGTATAAATACCATAAATAGCTTTTAAAGATCAAGCTCATCATCACTTCGTGTTTTTGAATCTGCGTTTTGCCTGATCGGCTTCGGCGGAGCGTGAAATTCATTATTAATTGTATCTCTTTAATCAAGTTTACTATGATTACGTTCAGTTTTTTTAAATTCAGAAGAAAATGCCAAGAAGAATTTAATGAGTTTTACTGAAATAAATATTCTTTGGATGTCTAAAAGATGCATACGAATAGCAGGTACTCAATTTATCATTGGTGCGAGAAATCGTTGTCGGAATGATTTAAGAGAATTAGTATTATGTTGGTTTTTTAACTTGATTTTCATACAATATTCCTTGTTTAAAAAAGTTTTAACAGAATTTTTTTAAGAAGTGTGCCTTCAATGTGGGCTAAAAAATCTGACTTTGTAAGTTCTCATCCCCTCACTTTGTATTATTTGTTGAAAAAAATTTCCCTAATTTGTTGAGATTTAAAAAAGAAACCAGAAGGTGATGTTAAATAATATTCTGAACAATACAAAGGCTAAAAATTTTATTTTTTAAATAAATCCACCTCCGAATTCGTTAAAAGTCGCCACTTTCAAGATTCTATAACTCACTTTTCAAGTTTCTGTTGTCTATTTGCCGTATTTGTTTAATACAATTTTTTCATGTAATTTACACTTACAATTTTCGTTTCAGTTTCATAAAATTCAGAAAATATACGTAAGAATTAAGTTACAGTACCTTAAGGGATGACTTGTAGGGAATTTGGGGACGTGCGAGAGGATGCGTTTATTAACAAAATTAAATTTTTGCTTGCGTATTTTTCATACAATTATTTTACATCACCTCTATTAGAATTTTTTTTCAAGTAACACAAAATAAGGGAGTGAGAACTTAAAAAAAAAAACAATTTTTGTACCACCCTAATGGGCCTTATATTCTAACGTGAAAACAATTAATAATTATTTGCTATTCTAAAACAATCATATGTTTCCCCTCCAGGAAAATTAAACTCATTCATTTGCTTCAAAACAATTACTTTCTTAATTGACTTTTTTAACAGATAAGACTTAATATTTTTTAATTGAGTCTTTCGAAGCTGTTTGAAAGTTGGCATGGCCATTTGTATTTTTTTTTATGTTTCTCTTCTAGGAACATCTTTCTATAAATAGATTCTCATTAGTAGAGCGGCAAATCAGTAACACGCGTGGCTAAAAATTGCGAGACTTGGGATAATAAGTAGAACTAGAAATGATTTAATAACTTTTCAAAAATCCTCGATCATAAAAATTAATCAATACCCTTATTTACAAATCAAATTCCATTCACTTTTATTATATATTATTCCCATCCTAATTTACGTTATTTTTTAAGAATTAACACTTAACCCGTAAACGTTTTTTCGGCACCTTTAACCCGTAAACCTGGGTCGTTCACGTCCAACGCATTTTTCAATAATTTGCACTGATAGGAAAAATCTGAAAAAATTCAGGGATCACAACTGAAGTATCTACTCAACAAGCATGCAAAAGACTTTCAGATAAAAATAAATTATTTAAACAATTTTTGTAAATAAACAAAATAAAGTCGAAGAGATGCTGTGTTTTCTTCAAAAAATCATAACTTTTGATCTAATTAACCAAATTAAAAAATTAAAAAAGAAAATTAAATTTCAAACATGCGCCTTTCAAGAAAAAAATATTAAAATTTGCTACCACAAAAATAAATGCTTAAGTTTTAAAGGTGAATATTGGGATATTTCATGGAAGTAAGAGTTTTCGAATTAATGAAATTTTCTGACCTACAAACGTTTATATTTATTTAAAATGGTTGAAAAAAGTAAAACATACGTAGAGCAATATACATTTTTATTACTCTAAACAACGTAAAAAATTGCTAATGTATAATACTTCCGTATTACACTAGAGTCCCACTATAATAGTTCCCGAGATAAGGGACAAGGCGGTCCAAGGGGACGAGAGGGAGCCGTTTGTAAGGTCAGCGGAATTGCGATGTTTAGGGTTCGGCGCTGTCAGAAGCCACATGAAAGAAAGAGAAGAAGAACGGTTTGGAGAGTCCCGAGATAGTGTGAAGCGATAAAGGGTACCCGCAAAACGGCTACTATAGCGGGACTCTGATGTATTCTAAGCAAGTCGCGCAACAAGCAAGCCTATGCTCCTCGCAAACAGGCTTGCGGCACCTAACACAGCAGAACTGCGTTTTTCTGTCGCGCTCAGTCACACAAAAAAAACATCTTTTGCGTTTTTCCATTTTGTCGGTTCCTAAAATACTTGTTTCCTGTCGCGAAGAACGCGCTATACATCATCAGATGTACGTTGCTCCATTTTGAGTTCTATGACCAAAATTATTATTTAGTTAGCATTCGTATGTTCAAATGCGTTAAAAAACGTTATAAAGTCAAAAATAATCAAATACTCGCTTGCAGAAAAAACAACAGATTCCGGTAAACCTGGGTCGTTCGTGTCCTCCTCAGACTTCGTTCTATCACCACAAAGAGTAAACGTGAACTAGAGACCTGCCTTCTGGCCCTTAGGTCCCCCTCCTAAATAACTTTTTTTAGGACAGGGTAAGGTCCGCATCCCTCTCGCAGTCACAGAGTAACTTAGTCACTTAGTTTTCGCTCGGACACGAATGACCCAGGTTTACGGGTTAAGTGTTAATTTAAATATATCTTCATGAATTTCATTTCTGTTTCAGCGTTCCTATTTTCAAAAACCTTCCTGATGAAACTCTCATAAAAATCTCTGATGTCTTGGAAGAGGTAAGTTTCATTTATAATGTCCGAGAAGTAAAAAATGAAAATTATATTCTCAGATTATTCGAGAATAAATTTGTATTTTTTCTGAGCAATTTTCAAAATTTTTAAACCAAATTAAAATAATAGTATTTTTGATTTTTCAAAAAAAGTCAACTACAATATTATAATTCATGTATTATGAAGAGATTAATGAAATGAAATGTAAATAAAGAAAGTGTCAACAAAATTATATTTTTTCACTATGAATGTTTTAGACGTTTTATAACAATGGTGATTACATTGTTAGACAAGGAGCAAGGGGAGATACATTCTTTATAATCAGCCGAGGACAGGTGAGGGTAACGATTAAGCAACCTGATACGACAGATGAAAAATACATCAGAACTTTGGGCAAAGGTGACTTCTTTGGTGAAAAAGCACTTCAAGGGTTAGTATTTTCATATTTTTATTTAAAATGGAAAATAATATTTCAGAAAATTAGACCAAATTTTATAATTTCAATACTTTATTGACACAGGCACTTAAGTCACTTTTAGTCTTTTTTTTTTTAAGGAAAAGACAATTTTTATTCACTTTGATCCATTTCATTTCAGATTTTATCTAAAAAAAAGAAAATTCAAATTATCTATTTATGAAATCTATAGTAATCTATGGTATAAAAATGCTATTCAATATCAGATTTCACACTCTTTCCCCTATTCTCCTTTTTCTCCTTTTTTTTTAAAGAATTCCTCTTTTTCTCAATTCCACGAAACTTTTCCTTTTTTTTGGTTGAAAATTCAACCGTTTAATTGAAAATTCAGCTTACTTGATCGAACATGAACTTTTTTGTTGAGAATTCATATTTTTCTGGTAAATGTTTCATCATTTTTGGTTAAAAATTCCACTGTTTTGTTGAAAATTAATAATCTGTTTTGGTTGAGGATTCAACTGTTTTGTTGAAAATTAATTTCTCTAACTGAAAATTCAACTGTTCCATTTTTTATTGAAGATGTATCCTTTTTTAGTAGAAACTTCAATTATTTTTTTGCAAATTTATGTATTATGTTGAAAATTTGTCTTTTTCAGTAGAAAATAAATCTTCTTGGTTGAAAATTCATGTATTTTTTTGAAAATTCTTATTTTTTGGTAGAAAAATTTATCTGCTTTGTTGAAAATTAATGTTTTTGGTTGAAAATTCATCTATTTTATTGAAAATTCATCTTTTTTGTCGTTGGCATTTTTTTTTGTGTAAAATACTAACTATATATATTACAATTTGCCTCAACGTTACTTGTAAAAATTATTCTAAAAATTGTGACCTTGGTGTTTACCCCCCAATTCAGGAATTGAATTTCGATCAATTAAATATGTAATGGAATCGCAATTTTTGAGTAGAGGAATGTTTGTATTGACATTACAGACTTTTTTTGTGTGAACAGCAGTCACCTTTAGTCACTTTTTAGCTTAAATTAGTCTTTTTTTTACTTTATTAAAGTACTTTAGGCTGTGGCAGGCCTGCCAATATTAAATTGGAATGTTCAGCTTGTAAAATTAAACAATTTTAATTGAAGCATCAAAATTTTCAAGATTCTTAGTTAGTCACGTACTAACGAATTTATTATAAATATTCTTTTGTTTTAACAACAATTTCTCTTGTTGTTTGCAAATTCTAATTTTTTCCTTTTGTTGGACTTGTTTTAAATTGCCATCTTTAATTTATTATTTTCTATTATAAATCAATGATACTTTTCACCTTGAGAATAATGAAACTAAATTGCATAACATTAATTTTCAGAGACGATCTTAGAACAGCAAATATAATAGCAGACGATCCGGATGGAGTCAGTTGTCTCGTGATCGATCGGGAAACTTTCAATCAACTTATTTCATCCTTAGATGAGATCCGGACTCGATACAAGGACGAGCTAGTCGAACGTAGAAGGTAAGACAATTCAATAATAAATGAATCGATACTTAAAGAATGTTAAATGCCAATTGCTATTTAATTTGCCAGGCGTTAAAAAGAGATCTATCAAGTACCAATTATCGAGCCAATAGCTGAACAACAAACAGTACAATTCAATTCAAATCTCTCAACTTTTATCAATTATATCCGCTTAAAAGTAGTTGATTAATTTCATTTTTGAAAGCAACCTCTTAAATTTGATTCTTGAGTCATAAACTAAGGGTGTGAAAGTAATGAAAATTACAAACCGCGATTGATTACCTTGACCTTTTAGCAAGTTTCTCGTGAAATCGTGGAATTGCTGGAAGTACATTTATCGCAGTGTTAATTAAAATTACAAAATTTTGTTTCACGCCTGACGCAAAGGATGGGACAATAATCTGCTTGGGTTGAAAGTAAGTTTCAGGTATTGCATGCCGAAAAAAGTAGGTAGTTTACGTCTTTGCTTTTATTTTCTTTTGCATTGCAAAGAAAGTGAGTCTATAAGGTCCAAAAAAGGGCCCTATTGCTTTCATAGTTTATCTTTTCCTCTAATTACTAATTTAAATATTTTTTAAAAGTTTCAAAGCTTATTTTGTTATTATTGTTATCACATATTATTATTTTACATCAAGTCGAAGGAAAAATTTATTTGAGTTATTTATTATAATTCAAAACATTCAAACTTCTTATTTCTATATAAAACTAGGAAGTAAGTTTGGATTTTAGCGCATATAAAATTGTTTTGTATATTGAGCCAATAAAAATTCTCACCATGGATTTGAATTTGCATATAAGAATAGCTGAATTGCAGCGTATAAATTGTACCTGAGGAAGTAGGAAGTGGAGAATAAAAGCAAATTGAGTGGAAACTAATTTCTGGAAGAAAGGGAGTGCGTAAGAAGAGTTGAATTTATAAAATCTGGCAAAATTAGTTATAGGAGAGTTATAACTGAAAAGTTTTAAAATTGAAATTTCAAGTAGTTTATTGCCAGGTCATCGCAGTATTTTCTATCAAGGGCTTCTATCAAGCATTTGAATCAAATGTTGTTGCGAATACCGTATTAGTAGATTTACTTGCGCTTTCTACTTTCTAACATAAATTACCTAGAAACTCCCGATCATTAAATCAATATGCTCACCATGATTCACGCGCATTTTAACTACAAATTCATCTGAATTTATGCAGTCATGACCTCTACCTTGTTAATGAGTTAATAACCGCCAGTCAAGCAGAAATTTCTTTTATTCTTCTATTCACCTTAATCTTACTTTTTTTGTATTATTTACATAGGTTTTAGGTACCTATTCACTCTATTTTTAGGATCCCGTAAAATTCACTGTTTTTAGACTTTTCTAATGTTTCCTCTTTTATTCAAAATTTGTTATTAAAATTTGAAGTTAGAGAAAAAAATTATATAAAAATTTTTAAGAGATGAGATTTGCATTTCCTTTTTGAAAATATTGTTGATAAATTAGAAATCAACTGAAACGAATGCAAAGAGCAAAGGATTTTTATTTATACATTTTCAAATTTGAGAACAGGAGACTAGATCCTAAAGAACATTGCAACTTGAAATATTTCTGAATAAAATTCTGGGAAAGAAGTATCCGAAAAATAATAAAATTAGAAGTTTCATGCAATACAAAGCTCTATTTAAAGTTGGAAGCATTCATATTGTGTTAATTTTGATGAAAATAATTCTAACTTGGACAATTTCCTATTCTAAATATACAAAATTACACAATTATAAATTTGATATGAACTGTAATGTCGTCCCGAAATTCGGGATGATTAGTCAAATATTTGTCATTTTTCTTTTTCAGGTCCGCAAATTTTTCGGGACGACTGAACGAAGCCAATCTTATATCTCTAAAATTAATAATTTCAATCTGAAGCCCTTCAAAATTGAATAAAGTTTAGTTTAAAGAATTATAACTTCTTCACGTCCAATTTAAAAGTGTACCAATACAAAAAAGTGTACGGTACTTCGCCAATGTTGAAGAATGTGAACTTTAAATTGATAGTTTCATATCCCAGTATATTAATTTTGAAATAGAACATTTAAAGTGAACAATTTTGAATTTCAATTTAAGTTAAAAATTTCATATTAAATTATAGAGAAGTGCAAACTGTGTTACTTAGAACTTTAAAAATCCTACCATATCTACTTCGAAATATCTGAAGTTGAATCAAATTGAATTTGAGGTCTGGAAAGTAAAATATAAATCAAACATAATAAAATTGCACAAAAGCTTTATTAAAATATTTGAATGTATTTGAATTCCAATGCGGTTAAAATTCGCAGGAACTGGAATTAGAAATAAATAAAATAACAAGTTTGTAATTTCAAAAAGAAATATTTTAAAGCCTTGGAATCCGTCCAATTCGGATAGAATTCAAATATTTCGTTTTAAAAAAAATATCTGACTATACTTAAAATTTTTTTAATATTACTACTGATGGTCTCGTTTAAAGGGGAAAAGATCGTTATTAATAAACAAATTTTAAACATAAAAAATTGTTCAATTAATCAATTTTTTCTCTACCGAAAAGTTGTTCTTAATTATTTGAGCTATTAAAAAATTTATTTTTAAAAATTGAAGCAGGCAAGGAATGAGGTCAGATTGTAGAAAGCCTTTTGCCCGAGGAAATCTATAATTTATTAGAATCGTATTATTTTTTTTTAATTTGGTATAAAGCGATATAAGAAAAAAATTTAGTCAAAAAAATAATAATTATCAAATTTTTACATTAAAAATGTTGTCATGAAAAAATTATTGTTCCTCGTTTGAACGAGACCAGCAGCAATAATAATGCTCATTTTAAAAGTATCATTAAATATTTTTTCTCAAGACCTGTTTTTTTCATGTCCACGATACTTTAGTCATGCATTAAAAAATGCTTTAAAATTATTTCGCGTAGAATAGGATATTGTATTTAAAGAGAATTAAAAATTTTTAATCTGCTGATGTGATATAAATGAAAAGTAGTAATAGTTACAAATAGAAAATAATTATTAATTGTATAGTTTCTAAAAGGATTGACGTTTCAAGTATTGGGACCTTACAATTTTAAAGCAGTTAAAACTGAATTTGATTTTAAAACATAAAAATAATCCAATCCTCGAATTTGAAAAAAGTTAAGTTTGCAGTCCTTAGAAGTGTTTAAAATTAATATTCGAACATTAAAGTAGCGCTGTTCCATTATTTTCGGGATTGTCCTTCATAATATATGAAAAAAACCTTGTGAATTAAAAACCGTATTATATTTTCTAAAGAAGATTTGAAATTTACCATGGATTAAATAAATCAAACAATGTATTTAAGTACTTAGAATAAAACCCAAAATTTCTACTCTCAAGATCTCTCCTGATTTAGATTTAAGGAGATTATGTTAATTACAGAGTCTACAAAATAATAAGTGACCGTAAAACATTCTGTTTGTAGTTATTATCTCTTTAAGGTGTTTCACATTTCTTATCTTCCGTATTTGATGAGATAAGATTTTCCTAAAGTCAGTTGCGTAAGACTTAATGTCAATTTGAACAAAACTCTTTTCTTTTTAAATTAGCTAATCTGTGGATTTAGGAATATTCCAAGTCTGGTAAATCCCTGAGCTTCATCCCTTCTACTTTTTGTATTATGAAGAAAACATATCTCGCAATTTTCTTATAAAAATATAAAATGCCTCAAATTTGAGTTCTCATCTTCAAATTTTTTAATAAATATTACAATTACAATATTACAACATTTACATAATTATAAAGTTACAATGTTCGAGGATTTAAAAATTAGAAAGTAGAAAGGTTAGAAGACTTGGTTGAGATTTAAGAATAAGGTGGCTCCAGAGATTTGATCCGGAATAATAATAAGATTATTTATTCACAGACTTAATGAAGAGTTCAGAGACCTCCGATTACAAGATCTTCGACCCTTGGCAACTTTAGGAGTCGGTGGATTTGGAAGAGTGGAATTGGTGCAGATTGCTGGTGACAATTCGAGATCATTCGCCCTGAAGCAGATGAAAAAGGCGCAAATTGTTGAGACGAGACAACAACAACATATCATGTCGGAAAAGAGAATTATGGGAGAAGCCGACTGTGACTTTGTTGTTAAACTTTTCAAAACTTTTAAAGACAAGAAGTACTTGTATATGCTGATGGAGGCATGTCTGGGTGGTGAATTGTGGACAGTTTTGAGAGATAGAGGACATTTTGATGATCCCACAACGAGATTTTACACTGCCTGTGTCGTCGAGGCTTTCGACTATCTCCATTCTAGGAATATCATCTATAGGGATCTCAAGCCTGAAAATCTTCTCCTAGATAGTCAAGGGTGAGTAATTGGTTGGAAATAATGTTTTTTGTATTTATTAAGAATAGGGTTGTTTCCAATGTCAGATATCACTTTTCCAATTAATGTAACGTATAGTTCATGAAATTCGTATCTTATATACACCATTAGAATATTGTTTTTATTTTTTTTATTTAATGTTGACTTTACTACGTCAGTTGGAGGTCCTATGTGACGTCAAAGTGATCGGATTTTCCACCAATCACAGCTTAGGTGTCACTGATTCTCGAATAATTTTTCTCGCTTTTTCACAAACTTCTAATTTATGCACTAGGACATAAAAATTTGTGATTTTTTATATAAAAACGTATTAATTGAAGAAGCGTTGTCTCCCTAGATTCCTAGAAGGACTTTAGCATAACTTGGCCTTACTACTTTATCCAAATTTTGGTATGAAGCCAAATGCGTATTGACTTGAATATTTGAGAATTTCTGACAACTTTCGTGTCACGCAATTCCAATTTGATTGAGTGTTTTCGCGGTTGCCATTTTTAATAATATTTCTCTCTTAAACAAAGCGACGAAAAAAATTACAAAGTACTCTTAGATTAGCTTAAAATTAACTATTCAAAAATTATTTTATCTAAAATTGCGTAACAAACCTATTTAGAATTCGTTGTTGGCTCCATAAAGTAGACCATTCTCAAAATTAGTCTCACAAAAATATTACTTAGTCTTTCTTTTTATGAAGGCTTAATTTAACGTAGTGTCTATTCGTACGGTCGACTGGATGAGTACACAGTGGCATAATTGGCAAATTAAAATTTTTAATTTGAGAGAAAATAATTCGAAAAAAATAAATTTGTAGTTCGTTCGTCTACCTGTGAAATAGTGCAAAATAGTGAAGATACATAAAAGAGTGAAAGTCAAACTTACGAGAATAAAACAAAGAAAATTATAAACCACAATCTATTGAATTTGGAAATCAACTTATATTTTAGAAAATCTATTTTCAATTTTTCGTTTTTGGATGAAGTACAAATATTTAAATCTCATTCTTAAAAGTTAAAACGCTCCAATTTCAAAAGCGTGAAAAATGTTAAAACTTTAGAAATACTCTCGAAATTTTAATAACGCTTATATTTATCATTCTTGAACTTAAAAGTTTCACAATTAAAACTTAATTTATACAAATAATTCCTTCAAATGAAACTATACTTCAAAATTGAAAGGAAAAAACTTTCAACCCATTTCAATTCACTTCAGTTAAAAGCAATATTCCGAGATTTCTTACTTTTGAGTTTTAAGGCTTCCAGATTTGGATTCTTTCAAATTACCAATTCTTTTAAATTTGTATGTTTAAAAATTTTACTTCGGTAAACTTTAAAACGATTTTTAATTTTATCAAATTTAAGAATTTCACATTTTCAAAATTCAAGCCCTCCAAATTCGAATGAATTTAAATTTTCAAGTTTTTCACATTGGTATGCTTTTAAAATTTCAGTTTCCGAATTTAAATATTTCATTTTTTTTAATCACTTTTACAATGAAATGTTTCCATGAAATTATTGGGTACAAGGATACAAATGAGAAGTTTTTAATAATAACAAACAAACTCTTACGTCATTTAATTTTTCTGTTAGAAGAATAAAATTGAAAAATCTTCTCAGATTTGTGTGACATCTGTGATGGGATTTCTATTACAATTTGGTATTCTTGATAGTTTCAACTTGAAATTTCTGTCTCTCACCTCACTGAACTCTATGGCTTCTCTGCATTTGTTATATTCTGAAGAGTATCCATCCCATATAGAAAATGATGGGCTCTCAAATGAAACTTTCTCTTGACCCATCCGCCTTTTATAATGATAGAATCTATCTTTATACTGTACAGATTTCCCACAAACTTACGTACTCACAGGTCGATCATACAAAAATCTGGATTTTTCCCTATCTATAAAAAGGTGATTTCCCATGACTTTCTACTTCTGAATCATTGGGATAAATTTACGACACTCACAATTGAAAAATTGAATACATAATAGGGGAATCGAATATCAAGATAAGTTATTGAACCTCATAATGCAGTTTGCATGAAATGGAACTGCACCTTATTTGTTTGAAAATAAAGAATTTGGAATTATTCTAACATAAAACACTTTTTTCTATTGATGTTAATGACAATAAGTTTAAAAATAATGATTTTCGAGATGAAGTTACGCTCTTATTTTATCATTATAATTTTTTGTTTTTAATGACAATTTTCGGATAGTTATAAACCTTTCATGATATGTTGTCAATGAAAATAAAAATTAGATCTGTTTCTCGAGGCTTAAAATAGAAGAATTATAATTTCATTATTATTATTCTTTATAACTTAATTATTTAAACAAATAATTGCCAGAATGAATTCTTATTTTAATAATTTCTTCGCGCCTTTAGTTTATATATAATATTTAGTTTTGTTAACCGAATACAACTTTTTAATTTCCGAAAATAATACTTATTTTTGTCATATTTTCATATTGGAAGTTAATTATACAGATTCATTTTAATAAAACATCAACTAGTTTCATATTTTTATGTTTAATTATTACGATTATATGTTTAGAAATCATTTTGACGTTACAAAACATGGTAAAAGTAAAATATTATTTAATATTGCAATTAATATTCCAAATAACATTCGTTATGCCGGATGACTAGGTTTTGCAATAAAAAGTTCATCATTTTAGAGAATATTTTTAGTCTGTAGCGAGTAAGAAGTACGTGTTTTTATTAATATTTTATTCATAAAGTCAACTCTGAAATATGCTTCTTCTAATAATAAACCCGTGTTACCCAATGATACCAAATTGTTGTATGATCCTTTTCGGTCTTCTAAATCATTTATTTTAGTCTGATAAAGACACTTTAAGTGTAATTAAGTTTTCACGTCTTAAGGCATATTCAATAATCTTGAACTATTAATCAATTTAAATGTGAAAATTAATCTCTTAAGCTATAAAATTAATGAAAACCGGTTTTGGTAACGGATGGCATAAAGACTCGGGGATATTTAAAAAGTGATTATAACTCTGAAACTACAATTGGAAACGAGCATAAAGCTTTATTTTGTAATTCTCTAACAGAGTGTCTAGCGTTTAGCCTACCTGGAAAACTTGGAATACCTGTAACTGGAATTGTCAGGGAATTCTCATATACCTGGAAAATCCTAGAAATTCATTTATTTTGTTGTAAATTTGGTCTTTCTGTTAGAAAATTAATGATTTGGTTAAAAAATTCATCTTTTTGCTTGAAAAGTCAACAGTCTGTTTGCATTTTTTTCTCTCTCCTGACTAAAAAATCTTTCTTAATTGAAAATTCAACACATGTTGAAAAGTCATCTTTTTTGGTTGAATTGAACTGTTTTCGATTCAAAAATAAAAAATTTTCTGGTGGAAATATTAATTACTGCTTTTTTTGCTCGAAACTCATATTTTTAAAATTAAAATTTAATCACTTGGTTAAAAGTTAAACTCTTTTGTGAAAAATTAATTTTTTTTTTGGTTGAAGATAGGTCATTTTAATTAAAAATTCATCTCTTTGGTTGAAATATGAGCTGTTTTATTGAAAATTCGTTTTCTTTGGCTGAAAATTAATTTTTTTACTGAAAATTAAACTATTTCAGTTGAAACTTTAACTAGTTTGTTAAACATTTTATTGTTTGAAAATTAGTTTTTAACTATTCCAGTTGAATATACTATCATATCAGTTTAAAAGTTGTCTTTATTTTTAACGTTACTTTTTTTAACTAAAAATTTAATTATTCAATTTTTGGTTGGAAAATTATCTTTTTTAGTAGAAAATTTCCTTTTTTGGCTAAATAGGATTTAGAATATGATTTTAATCTAATCTAAAATTCTTCAATGTTGTTAAAAATTAATCTTTGGGTTGAAAATTCAATTATTCTAGTTAAAGATTCATCATTTTAATTGAAAATTCATCAGTTTGGTTGAAAATTAATTTTTTTACTGAATATTTATTTATTTGGTTGAAAATTGACTTCTTTAAATTGAAAATTCAACTACGTTGAGAATTCATGTACTTTGTCGAAAGATCACCTTTTTTAATAGAAAGTTAATTTTTTTGGTTAAAAATTCAACAGTTTGGTTAGAAATTCCTCTATCTTGTTGAAAATGCAATATTTTTACTTGAAAAGTTAAGAATTTAAAGAGGTTTAAATTGAATTTAATATAGTTCTCACATTAATTTTATCTAAATATGCACTGAATGTTGAAAGATAAAATAAAAATTTATTTGAAGTATTATTCAAATTCTTGGACTTTAGGAACAAATTAAAAAAGTAATTAATTATGTTTTTAGAATTATATAATTGTTAAATCAATAGATAGTGCTAATATATTTAAGAATATGTTGTAAGATAAACAAAAAAATAAACAAAAAACATTATTTATAATGAACTCGCGAAACTGTATATATATTCCGAGTTGATTGTTTTGCAATAAAAGTGCGAAATATTTGACTGGCTCCGTACTATGAATTTGAGTAGACACCCTGTCCAATTCTAAAAAAATATGTGTATTTAAAAATCAGATCTTAGCTTCATTTAAAAATATTTAACGCCATTTTCAAAAAAGGTAGTCAGGGATAAATTACCAGATGACATTTGCTTATAATTAACCGAATTTATTTGTATACGTAATTAAGTAGAAAAATTGGCTCAAAGGATATTATTTATGAAAAGACGCTTGGTAAAACACTGTAATTAAAAAAAACTGTTATTCCAAACACCACGGTATAATACTACAGGGGCATGATATTGTCAACCATATGATTTTATCATACTTTTATCAATCAGAATTTCATTTTTATTTATCAAAGATTTATTTTTTAACTTTTTATTTCTAGATACGTAAAACTGGTAGACTTCGGATTCGCAAAACGTCTCGATCATGGAAGAAAAACATGGACCTTTTGTGGAACGCCGGAATACGTAGCACCGGAAGTTATTCTCAATAGAGGTCACGATATTAGTGCAGATTATTGGTCTCTAGGAGTTCTGATGTTTGAACTTCTCACTGGAACACCTCCATTCACTGGTGCTGATCCCATGAAAACTTATAATATCATTCTTAAAGGAATCGATGCCATAGAATTTCCAAGAACGATAACGAGAAACGCTACGGTTCTCATCAAAAAGCTGTGCAGGTGAGATTAAAAATCATAAACAAAATATAAATATTTAATTGTTTAAATTTAAATTTTCATTCTATATTATAAAATAGAGAAAAAATATATACATATAATTTCTTGTAAGATCGTAACAAAAAAGTCAATAGTTTTAAATTTTACATTTTTTAATAGCCATACATTTTTTAAATAATTTGCCTTTTTATATTCCAGGGATAATCCAGCTGAGCGACTTGGTTACCAAAAAGGAGGAATCAGCGAAATACAAAAGCACAAGTGAGTAACGATTTCAAAAAACGTTTATGAAAACAGTATAGGTAGTTTTTTTATTCATCAAATGCGTTTATTTCATTTTCGATTCTACTTTTTGTTCAATATTCTACATTGTCTTAAGTTTAATAGCTCTTAAATAAAAAATAAAAAATAAACTTTTTCAATGAAAAACTCAACTATTATATTTAAAATTGAATAAATAATTGACTGTTGAAAAATTTGAGAATGAACAATTGAAAATCTTTTTTATGTGAAGCGTTTTTCGTAATGAAACGTTAAAATTTGCAATCGTTAAAAATTGTATTGTTCCAAAACGAAATGTTTAATATTTAAACAATATTGTAATTTTCGGATTGAATCTTAACCAATTATTTTCAATTTTCAAATAGTTTCAAATACGTGTACTCATACGTAATTAGGCGATACTGTCAAATTGAAAATGTTTTAAATCGAACAGTTTCTGTTTCATGATTTCAAAAAATTAATATTTTGAATCTGAGATCATTTTTTTGGATTGGTTTAAAACTGAAATATTTCAAATAGGAAGCCCCAATAGTTCCTAGTGCTAAATTTTCAATTTTAAAGATTACAACTTCAATTCTTCAGCTATGAAAAGTATTATTTGACAATTATTAATTTGAAAGGATTTGAATTTAAAAAATTAAAGTTTAAATGTTTCTAGCATAAAAAAAACGTTTTAATTTCATAATTCTAATGCACAAGGATTTCAGTTTGAATTTCTATTAAATTTGCTAGGTTTACAATTGAAAATTCTTCAATTTTGAGCAATGAAAATAACATCGTGAATTTTTTTTTGTCCAGAAATCTGATAATTTCCATCTTGTATAGTATGTGCAATGACTTTATGTCACTCGTTATTTGATACATGAAATTTCAGTTCTTATCATCTTAACAATTTCTAATTTTAAAACGGTTTTATTTCCGTGGCCTCAAATTTGAAATTATTCAGTTTTTAAAGCTTGACTTTAAAAATGGTAGTTTTTAATTCCCTTGATTTAAAATTGTTTAATCTAAAATGTTTCAAATTTAAATGTACAATTTTTAAAACTTGTTTCCGAAAGTTCTTAAATGTGACGACATTTAGTATAAAATTGTTCCATTTTTCAAGCTCAGTATTTCAAATTGAAGAATATGGT
This sequence comes from Andricus quercusramuli, assembly GCA_932178445.1. NCBI lineage: Eukaryota > Metazoa > Arthropoda > Insecta > Hymenoptera > Cynipidae > Andricus > Andricus quercusramuli. The sequence continues at coordinate 99,340 of CAKNXH010062979.1, read as the reverse complement.
CTCTTATTTGACATTCAACGATTCTAAATTTAAATGTTTAATTTTTACCTTTGAAAAAGTTTTAATTTTTTAATTTTCATCTTGCACTTCAGCGACCACGCTTTTCAAAATCAAATGCGCTTATTTAATTGTTAATTCTACTTTGATATCTATCTCATATTTCACTTTTTAATTACAATTTGAGATTTCTCAAATGAAAAATTGAAACCAAACTTTATCGTTCTGTGCAAACCTCTAGATATTTATAAAGGTATTTGGATAACAGAACTCTCACAAAAACATCTATTAATATGATAATTTTTTAATTTTTCAGAAAGAGATTTTCGTTATTAAAACTATTGTTTCTTTTACGCAGATGGTTTGATGGATTCAACTGGGAAGGCCTTCGAGCAAGAACTCTCGAACCGCCAATAATGCCCCGAGTACAAAATCCCACGGATACTGCAAACTTCGACGAATATCCACCAGATTCCGACCCACCTCCTCCAGATGACGTTTCAGGTTGGGACAACGATTTCTAGCACATCCGGAACGGCCATTCGGCTCTCTACGACACATTATCTGCATCCACTGATCGGCCGAGTGGTCTGCAGTTGTTTTTTCACCCTCCACGGAATATCTCGTCTCGCAATTTTTGCCAACTGTAACGAGATAAGGTGGAAATCCTCGATCGAGACATTTTTCGCTCCCGAAAGAAATGGAACATTGCAATTTTTTAATTGACAGTTCCACAGATAAAGGGAAAATCCCAAAAGGCAAAGAATCTGACCTTGAAAATGTGAAGATGGTTATAATTGTGAATTTCGAACCTTTGTTACTTGTCTTAGGCTTGAAGAATCTTTGCCCTTCGGTTCTTTTCACGGTCTTCCATCGTTTCTAGGAAATATTTGAATTGTAATTCATTGAATCGATACTTCAGACATTATAGACTATTTTAAAATAATTGTTAAATCTTAGGCATAAGAAGAAATTAGAGTTAAATCCATACGAATTTGAATTCGTAAATTTTTCTATTTCTGAGGCATCGATTTTTAATGAAATTACGTCGTGAATTTTTGCACTAAACATAGATAGTGCATCTATTGAAACCTATATATTTTTAACCAAGAGCAAGGACCGGGCTTGTGATACAAATTGTGGCCTTCGAGACTCGCGTCTGCGCGTAAATATTGTGAAGGCGGTGCAGCGCTGAGAGAATTCAAAGAATGCAAATTTTGACTGGGCTCGCGTTGTTTTATACTGTTTAAAAATTGCGCTGCCAAAAGTTCGTCACGAAAGTTGCTGAAAGATAGAATGCAGAATGCAAGATACTCTGGAACTTGATATTTTTTGTAAAATACGTAGGAAGGAAACTAGACTCGGTATTTTTGGAAAAAATGCAGTTAGGGGAGGAAATTGAGTCTTGTTAGGGGTTTAGGAAACCACATGCCAGTGGGCCAAGTGCCATTATTACGTATTTAAAGTCATAGGTGACTGACGCACGCGTGTTTATAATGCGCAAGAAAGCAGCCAGCTCAAATCGAAAGTTTCTCTTGCCATCCGCACTGTACCTCGAACGACTGCGGTCTCGTCCGATAGCCGTTAAATGTTTTCTCATGCGCAGATTCGCCGAGCTAATTGTTGTTTTATTCGTTTTTATAGTTTATTGTCATAATTCTATTTTAATTATATTGAGGCTTAAGGCCATGTAAATAAACTCTATACATATTATTCAGATATGAAGTATATGATGTATATCAATATTAAATAAAGTTTTATTAATGCGAAAGAAAATTACATTGGAGGCGCATGAATATTCCACAAATTCTGGTTTCCCTCATATTTATTTCACCGAATCGCCATATGCTATAATATTTATTTTTCCGAGTTTCATTTCTACATAATTCTTACTTTTTTGAAGTACTATTGTACATCATTTTTATTTTATCGAATTGCCATTTTACATCAGTTTTATTCTTCCAAAATACTATTTGACATATTTTTTTATTTTACCGAATTGTCATATTCCATAATTCTTATTTTTTCAAACTACTTTTTGTCATAGTTCAGTTTTACCGAATCAATATTTCAAATAATTTTAATTTTACCGAATTGTCAGTTTACATAATTTTGATTATTCCGAAATACTATTTTGCATAACTTTTATTTCACCAAATCGACAATTGGTCTAATTTTTATTTTTCCTGAAAACTATTTGTCATCATTTCAGGGAGCACAGCGCAAAAGTAGCTCAAAAAAGGGGAAATAGGGTGGCTTTCTCACGAAAAAGGGGAAAGATTAAACATTTATTTTTATATTTCGAAAAGAACAATCTTTTTGTAAGACATGTTACATATTCAAATAATTTTCAATGATTTTTCAATAATTTCTGCCATTAAAGATTTATTTTTAAAAATTGGAAGTACTTAGATCGTTGGAAATCCATCCAGAGTGATAAAAAAAATGCTAGTAATTAATCGAATCGTTTGAGCTGAGAGATAACAATTTCTGGGAGGACATCCAAAACAAGTAAAGAAAAAATTTTGAAATCGGTTAATGTCTTCTGTTCTCTTTCTTAAATTTACAATTAAAATTTTTTGTTAAAAAAAAAAAATGTCACCTTATTTAAAATTTTTTTTAAATATACAAAAACATGTTTTTTGGATTGATTCGAACCTGAAATTGCGTCAGCTTGAACCAAAGAAACATGTTATTATTTTTAAGTCATGAGAAACATTTTTTTCCGTGGTGTTTATAACGTTCCAAAATCGCAAAGAAGATATGAAATCCCAAAAATCCTAACTCTCGACAAAATTTTTTTTCCGAAAAAGCAAAATAAAAAAATGTTTCTTTGGTTCAAGCTGAATTAAATTTCAAGTTCGACATATTCAACTTTTTTAAAAATGTGTACATATGACTCAATCAAAAAAAAACATGTTTTTGCACATTTTCAAAAAAATTGTAACTGAGAAAAAAATCTATTTTTAAAATTCGCAATTTTAAATTTTCAATGAATAAGATAATTTTGTAACAAAATAGTTGAATTGTTGAATAAAAAACATCAATTTTTAACCAAAAATCGAATAGTTATATTTTCGTTCCAAACAATTAATTTTTAATTGAAAAAAACTGAATTTTCTCCAAAATTGTTGAACTTTGAAGCCTGAAAGAAGACTTTTCTACAATGCAGTTGATTTTTCAATACGAAAATATTAATTTTTAATTAAAACGTTAATTTTCAACCAAACATTGAAATTTTTAGTTATACCTAGTTTTTAACAAATAAATAAAACGATAACTAAAATTATGAATTTTTAACAAAGTAGTTCAAGATTCGACCAATTAGTTGATTTCTCTACCAAACTGTCCAATTTTCGTGGAAAAATTCAAATTCGCTATAAAGCAGTTATATCTCTAATCCGAAAACACGAATTTTCAACAAGAGTTGAGTTTTGAAACAAAAAAGATTTTTTATTCAATAAAGAAAAAAAATTGCATTCCAAATGTCGAATTTTAAAGCAAGAAGATTAATTTTCTACAACGAAGGTCGAATTTTTAACAAATTACATACATTTTTAACCAAATAGTTGAATTTTCAAAATAAAAAAGATAAAATTTGAACCAAAAATGGAATTGCTACATTTTCATTTCAAGAAACTAATTTTCAAATGAAAATACCAATTTTCTACAAAATTATTGAACTTTTGAACCAAAAAAAGAACTCTCCACAATACAGTTGAATTCAAAAATATAAGCTTTGAATACAAACAATAATTTTCATTCAAAAATTGCAATTAGTTTAAAAAAATGAATTTTTAGCAAAGTAGTTTGATTATGAACCAAAAAGACAGTTTTTCAACAAAATAAATATATTTTCACCCACATAGTTACATTTGTAAACAATTTTCTGCCAAAAATATAAGTTTTGAACGAAATGCATGAACTTGCAACCAAATAGTTGAACTTCCGACTAAAAAAGATAACTTTTCAAACACAAATGAAGTAGTTCAATTGTGAGTATAAAAAAAATTAATTTTCACCGAAAAAAAAAAGTTTCAACAATAGTTAATTTTTCAAGCAAAGATTTAAAAAAAATTAAAAATTGCTCAGGTTAGAACATTTAAAATTGCAGTTGATTAATTTTTTGAATATTCCATTTTTTAATTAGGTATTTAACTTTGTACATTTCAACTAAAATGTGTTAATCTTGTAATACTTATTTAAAAAGTACTATATATTTTGTAAATGTTCCAATTTTATATTGAATAATAACTTCTGTCTCCAGTTTTCACATTTTCAACTTGCTTTAAAATGTTTCATCGTCAAATTTTTTTCAAGAGTATTTATTTTTTAATGGTCAGCACTTGAAACGTATACTTTATTTATTCATAAATAATTGATTTCAGCGCTATAATTGCTGTCATTATTATTCAATAATGGTTACAATTTCCAATATCGTATATTTAAAGAGAAAAGGGGAGAAGGGGGAAGTTTTTTGAGAATAGGGGAAAAAAGGAGAATTTCAAGAAAAAAGGGGAAACCAAGAAAAAAAGGGGAAGACTGGGCACCTTGTCATTTATATTTTCCAGATCGTCATTTAACGTAAATTTTTATTTCTCATATAAATGGCGCCCACATAAAAATAAGGTTACGAAATTCAACATCAGCTAGAGTTACTAATTTGAATTTCTGATTGGGTGATTTGAATTTAACGCAACTATTTTTATGCAGTCGCCATTTTTATGAAAACTGAACGAAATTTCTGTTATATGACGATAATAACTTTTTAGGATTTACAAGGGAAAAAAATTTGTTTAAACAAATACTAATTGTTTAAACAATTTAAAATTACTTAAAATATAATTTAAAACTCGTTACTTATCGATTAAAAATAATTCATGTTGAAATTTTTTTTTTAAATACCGTCTTTTCAATGAATTTGATAGAAAACTGCTATTTTGCATTTTTTGGGGCATTTTCTGGGCACAATTAAAGGGGTTTAGGTGTGTCCAAATTGAAAGCTATTGGGTAGAAATTATTCCTTAAATACTCCTCAAGATGTGACAATACTTTAATTGACAAAAAAATGTACAACAAGTACTTCTTTTTCCCATTTTTTTTTTAAATCGAGCTTTTCCGATTTAAACCCCCATGTTAATTTCAAAAGCCCAGGTTACAGTTGAAAAAAAAAATTACGGAATTTCTTTTTCCGGAAAACAAACCAAACGCGCGGGGGGGGGGGGCACATCACCAAAAATCGAAAGTAGAATTTTTGGACTGCCCGTATGACATGCATATTGCTAAAGATTTCACAGACGTCAAAAATTGGACAAAGATTTCTATGATTACCCAAACATTGCACAGGTTTTGCAAAGCTTTCAGATAAATTGGAAATATTTTACGAAGATTAGACAAAGATTGCAATAATTGACCAAATATTCCATAAATATTTCACAAAGATTGAAAATATTTCGCAGAGAATTCTATTATTTTACAAATATTTAAGATAGATTTCGAAGATTTGACAAAGATTTCAATGATTTCTCAAAGATTACCGAATATTTCAAATATTTCTCAAGGATTTTCAAGATTTCGGATAGATTTAGAAGAGTTCACACAGACTTCAATAATTTTCCGAAGATTTCAAGAATTTCAAAAATATTACCAAATATTTTAAAAATATTTCAAAAGTTTCTAAAGATTTTGCAAAAATTTCCGGTAGATCTCCAAGAACGCACAAAGATTTCAATGAGTCCCCAATTATTTTAAAGATTTCGGATAGATTTATAAGACTTCACAAAGACTTCAGTGATTCCCGAAAGGCTTAAATAATTTCATAAATATTACCAAATGTGTTTAAAAAATATTTCAAATATTTCCAAAGATTTCAATGATTTTGCAGATATTTCTCAAAGATTTCAAATATTTCGCAAATATTTCAAAAAGATTTGAATGATATTATAAAGATTTCAGATAGATTCCAAAGAGTGCACACAGATTTCAATGATTTCCCAAAGTTTTCAAAAAGATTAAAATAATTTCACAAATATTACCAAATATTTCAAATATTTTGCAAAGATTTCATGAAAATTTCACAAAGATTAAAAATATTTCGCAAAGATTTTGGACGGATTTTCTTTTCATTTCTCTTAGTTTTTAACCCCTGACAAACAAACCATAAAAGATAAGTGGATGCAAATATTTTTCCTCGAATAGTGATTTCCGTCAAAGAGTTATTCGGAAATATATAAATTATGGCAATTGCTTATTTGGAAGAATAAAAATTATGCAATTCGACAATTTGTGTACATACAAATGATAGTACAATGATTTTCGTCATATGAATACAACTTTTATCATCCCTCATTTTTATTTTGTCATCGAATAGAAGAATCGGAAAATCCACAGGCGATATTTTTTTCAATTTGGCAGAAATAGGACGAAAAGTTTACGGAATTTAAATAATGAAAATGGCTAGAGTGTAAAAATTAAAGCGTATTTTTCATTTGTGTAGAATGTAGGTATTTGTAACTCTATCAATTTCCTCTTGTTTTTGGTTGAAATTATAGAAGAAAAATTAACTTTGATTATCAATCCTGTTGGAGAATCTATTTTAAATTGTATTTGACTCGTTGCAAAACTGACCTCTTTCAGAGATGCTGTTTTTTTTTAATATTAAATTTTTTTTACATATTCGATGAAGTAAAAAATCGTATTTAGATTGTATTTTCATGCAAGTTTAATTATTTAAATGTATATGAATTTTGTGCAACATTCTTTTAATGAAAACGATACAAAATATTGTATTGACAAAGATATTGCTACATGAGAAGAATCAAATTTTGGATCAAATTTGAATTTGAAGGCTTCTTTCCTGAACCATGAATCTGCCCTTTCTGTTTTTGATAGAAGTGACTTCGACTCGAAATCATTGAAAGCATTATTTATTCGAAATATTTTCGAATTGTTATTAACACCATTGTTGTATTTTCTGATTAAACAGTAATAAAAATAAATCAAGCAAAAAATCAATCTTCCCGCCATCTGTAGGAAGCGCATGCGCGTGTTTCGAAATCAACCAATCGGAGCACATTTGAAATTTATCACGTGACTTCCTAGAATCTTTATTAAACACGACGCGAGCGACGCCCTACGCAGTGCATTTTAGTGCATTTTGGTTTCATCTGTTGTCTCTACGTGTAGTAGATTCTTAAGCCAAAATGTTGTCGTAATTTCGGTTTCTGTAACAACTTTCATCTCAGTTCTATTCGCCGTAAATACTAACTTGATTTCAGCTGGTTTAATTAAGCGGTCGAGGGCCTGAGGCCACGGCGATCCGCTGAATTTTCTCCGAGGGATACAGCTGACACACTAAGGTTAGTTTTCATTGCAAATGTTATAAACCTTGTACATTTTCTACTTTGCATAAGCTTTTCTTTATTTACTTGTAGCTTATTTTAACACGTGTTCATATTCGATAGGAAAAGTATTGATAGGTTACAGTTTTTCTGAATTTCGTTTGCAATTTAAGGCTTGAAATAATTTCATCTTTCCATTTGTCCATTTGCGTTTCGAAGTTTGGAACCTTTACAAAATAGAATTTTGATCATATGTTTACGATGGAAATATTACCGGCAGTTTGAAATATATATAATTTTTTAATGATGAGTCATTTCGGCAATGGGATCACTAGTCTTGAAAATTTCATACACGTGGCCTTGTAAATGCAGTAAACTGGGGAATAATGGTTTCATTGTTTTGGGAAAAAGGGAATGGTGGGGGAATCTCTAAAAACAGTAATCATCAGTTCGAGTCCCTATCTTTTTATTAAATATGTTTTTGTTCATGGTTGCTATAAGACCTGGAAAAGTCATGGAATTTTGACAAAGTTCGGAAAAAGTAATGAGTTTTGAAAGTTGTCTGCAATTTTCTTAGTTGCACCTATTTCAGTCTAAATAATTACTTTATGGTGAATTATAAATTTTACGAATTGATACGGATTGATGTTTTAACTAATAAGAATAATATGATTCAACATTTTCAAAATGAAATTTTTTAAATCATTGTGCAAGAAATTTTTAGTAAATTAGCCACTAACAACCCTGTAATTATTTATAAATGGTTTAATGCCTGTTATCTGCTAATAGGTGCTTATGCTTTAATTATTACATATGTATGTTTATTTTAGAAATTAAATTTTTAATTCTAAATTTATAATTTACAGGCCCGCGCATGATAAGTACATAGATAAGGGGCCGTCCATATACCACGTTGACGATTTTTTTTACATTTTTGACCCCTTCTTTCCTCTGTCCACGTGGACTTGTTTCATATTTTAAGAAAATATTGATACTCATGGTATTCCAAAGCTACAATGCCAAAAGGAGCTGTGCTTTGGTAAAAAAGTAGATTATTCTTGAAGTTACAAAAAATTGTGTGCAGGTCAGGTATCAGTCATTTTAAAATTACTCGGTGGGAGGTGATAATATGTCAGAGAGATGGTCCAGTAGCCAGTAACATTTCTGCATGTTCCAATAGTGCCGCTCTGTACCTTTAGTTTAAAATGTCCTCAAAAGTACCCTGATTTTGAATATCAAGGGTACTTTTTGAAATCCTTATTATTTTTTGATTGGACCATATTTATTAACAATTTTATTATTTAGTAACAAAAAGTTTTTCTAAAATTCTATTAGGGAACCTCATGGAAAAACAAATCCTTCATTTGTATAAAATTTCTCATAGAACTGACCGTTTTCAAGTTAGATCGTTATGTCTCATCATTTATGATAAAGTATTATATTCGTCCAAATTTTAACATTTAATTTTTGTTGGTACAATAAATATTTCGGATTTTAATTAAAAGTGTCTATATATTTCAAATGTCTCTATTACAAAACGCGCGTAGCAAACAATTCATCCAAGTAAGTGCTACCCAAATAGCGCGGAACGTTCCCGGGACGTGTAAAATGTCCGCCGCTTGGGAACGTTCCAAACATAAATTAACGTTATTGTTATTATTATCAATAAATAACGCGTAAACCGTAAGTGATAAGTCAAAATCGATGTCAATTTATGGTACGGATATCATATTATATTATAGTGTAGTATATGCGGTACTCAAAAATGACATCCATTCTTACCTATCTCTTACGGTTTACGAGATAATTGTTGTTAAAAATAACAATAATGGAAGGTTCCCACAGGTCCAGTGGAACGTTCCCAAGGGGGGGGGGGGGCATTTTTTACGTTCCGGGAACGTTCCGTCCTATTAGGGTATCGAGTTACAGCCTCTTCACCACTCAAGGAGAAGTTGGGTCTTATCTAGCCAGGGTTTTCCTTGCGATGTATTTCGTCTATGCTCGGCACCAGCTAGGCTAGCCCTCGCTTACCACTTTTCCAGCAAGCTCCTTCTGCGAATTCTCATTTATCGCCTCAATCGTCTCAAAACGCCTTCCGCGAAGTGTTAACTTGAGTCTTGGGAATAGAAAAAAGTCACAAGGAGCCATGTGAGGTGAATACGGAGCTCTAGGGATGGCATGAACGTTGTTTTTGGTCAAATAATTGCGTACAAGATGAGGTGTGTGAGACGGCGCGGCTCACACTATCGGCACAAGCCGCGCTTCAACTTGTCTGATGCCCAAGACATCGTGCATAACGCTCTGCACCGATCCGAACAAGACAAGGTAGATGTATGGCCGGAACGAGGCAAATCATCAACCACAGTACGGCCCACTTTAATCTCTTTATATCACTCGAACGCTTGTGTTTTCGACATTGTCGAATCATAAGGCAACTGTTATCATTCTCAGCGCTTCTGCACATGATATTTTATTAGAAACTTTGTGCGAAATTCGCAGAACACATGTCAATGGCCCCCAGTAGAACCGCAGTAAAATACACCTATGGCCACGTCTCACATCCGTGAGATGGGTGGTCACAGGGCACGACGAAATCACAACGACAGGCCGGCGAAACCCTCGTGTGTCTTGAGGACACGAAGCGACCCAAGGATGACAGCTTTCTGCATCCATCTCGCAAGAGCCTTGGCATATTTTTGGCACGCGGGTATGGCTTTAAGGTTACGAACCAGCGATAATTTCACACCTCCGAGAGCACCTATCACAAGAACAATCACTCGTACCGAATATTTTGGGTACAGTCGAAGCAGCTCTCTTTTAAGGTCTTGATATCTCTCCTCTTTTTCTTTCTCCTTTGCAGTGATGTTGTATTCGGATGGAGCCGAGAATTCGATCACGAATATAGTTCGTTTCTCGAAGTCTTGGAGAACAATGTCAGGCCTCGAGTGCGCAACGGAGACTGCTGCCCGAAAATCGTAGTTCCAGAAAATCTGGCACTTCTCGTTTCGGACAATTGACTCTATATCCCTTGGAGCGTTCGGCAGGGCAGGGTCGCGACCAACACCGTAAGAGCGACAAAGGTGGTAATAAAGTACTCTTAGGGCCGCATTATGTCTATAGATATACGTTGTTCCTGCGTGGGTCGGACACCCCGATAGTATATGTTCTAGGTACTCAGCGTGTGCATGACACGCTCTGCACCTATCACTGGGAACTTCTTGACATAAAATGCGGGCGCGGTATGCTAAGGTGGAGATTACACCGTCCTGGCATGCGAAAATAAAGCCCTCTGTACCTGAATTGAGCCCTGATGATTTGAGGAAAGCAAAAGTTTGCTCCTTCGACAAGGACTGTTTTTCTACATTTCTGTGAAAGTTTCCGTGCATTTGCTTGTCGAGTAGCTCTTGGTGAAATTTTCCAACCTCTGCTTTCTTTACTTCGGCTTTTAGACGTGAAGCATCTAGATGGAGTAATGCACTTTCCTCACTTCTGATGTTAAAATTCAGGCCAAGGGTCTCGGCAGCTTGCTCCGCGGCTTTGTAAAGGAACGCCCCTTCGCCAATCATCTCGTGGTTTCTGACCATCTTTAGGAGAGGATCTCTGCCATTCGCAACGATGTAAGCTGTACTCAAAACAATTCGGTTATGAAGACACTGGAGATTCAGAAGTCCGCGTCCGCCTTGCTGGCGTGAAATGTATAATCGCGGAACTGACGAATTGATATGCAAGCTTTTATGCATATGCATGATCTTACGCGTGGTGACATCAAGGGCCTTAAGCTCGTTCTTCGTCCATTGAACCACCCCAAACGAGTAGAGTAGAACCGGGACGGCAAGCATGTTAGTCGCAGATACCTTGTTCAACGCCGACAGATTGGAAGACCAAATCTGTCGAAGAAGATGCTTGTATCTGCTTCGGAGAGACTCCTTCACTGATGTTACGTCCTGAATGCGGCTTTGAGGCACGCCCAGGTATGTATAGGTCTCTCCAGTGTTAAGATGTCTAATAACACTTATATCCACAAGCTCAGGGTCCTTGGGAACGCCAGTAATCTTTCCTTTCTTCAAATGAATTTTGGCACACTTGTCCAAACCAAAGTCCATCCCAATCTCTCCTGTGTAGTTCTTGACGATATTTA